>BMAV01002554.1:570327-589601 GCA_019973955.1 Trichonephila inaurata madagascariensis | reverse complement strand
CCTTGTGTGCGCCACTGTATACTCTTAATAGCGAAATATGAAAAGCGTGATTACATTCACAAAAAATAGGGTTACTTCTCCATTGAAAATAAATTGCATTAAAATCTGCAATTGACAAAGGTTGTTGAAGAATAAGATGATTTCAGCCTGAGCAAAACATAAACAGCCTGCATTAAAAATCACCTTCAAACTCATAATTTACTTTCTTCATTCTCTTATAATATAAAAAGGTAAGATGTTAAGAACTTCTCAGAGTTAACAACTCCACCTAAAAGAGTGAATTTACAGCACTTGTAATAGCTAATTCCTAAATTAAAATAGCAGTGGATGATAGAAAGAGCCTAAACCTTAGAAGCTACATGATCAACAGACAGTTATATGACTTAATGGGGTCATTTTGGATCTAACAGCAATGAAATTTTCTTTTGGAATTAAGAGATGAATTCTATCGGTTAAATATAGAGAACAAACCTAGCAGTGATATGATTAAAGCAATGGAATATATCTCTTCTGCACTGGCGTAGCTAGCCCTGGGAGAGCTCTGTATCAAAATCCCTTCGAAGACCTTTATTGGAGCCCCTTAACATTTTACGATTTTTTGTTTATGCATTTTGGGACTCCTGAAGCTTGGGAGCCTCATAATTACTACGACTGATACAGAGATAGTTACTTCCCTGCTCTTCGGCCAAATATTCAGTTGTCATAAGGCTGCGTTAGACAGCTTGTTATATATCGACATGTTAGTAAATTTTTTTTTAGTGATTTAAGAGTGAGATTCAACAACTTCATTATACATAAAATAAGTAGCTGAATGAAACATAAAATTATATATTTTTTGCCTTACATTCTAGAGAAAGAATATTTAATCTTCGGTGCCAGAATCTTCAAACAGCCAAACATCTTGGCGCAAATTTGTTAAAAAAATATTTTAAGCATCACAAAAAACTTATGAGAAAGATGTATGGGTGTTCGTATTGATAAATTAAAGATACCAAATGATCATATTTATTCATATAAAAAGTATATTTCTCAAAAATTTACATTAATTTTCTCTCTTTTGAAGGATTCAAAATTCTATTCTAGTATTTTGCCTCTGTTTATTACTTAACAAAGAAATATATGTATATATAAATCACCATTTTAGAATCTCAGCTATCACAAAAATCATTCAACATTGTGACAATTTTCTTTACCGAAAGCATACATTTTTACATAGGAAAAAAAAAGTTCCACTTTTTTACAGACTTAAACCTTTCGATGTATAATAATTGAACATCATTCTTAGCAAAGGCTGTGCATGGCTGGAATGCAAAAGAGTTGAAAATGTTCCATTAGCAATCCTCGGGGTTTAAAAGCTAGTATTTTTTGGCGGCTCAAAGCCTTTCTGGTGTTAAAGTAAACTAACCAAACCTAGATGAAACCAGTGCGAGAGATAAAACGAGTTTCCGTCACAACGGCGCTTTCAAGGCAGAGCGAACTTTTTCGAGCGGCATGTCCAAGGCTATTGACTCAGTGACTCCAACGATGTTGGTAAAACAGTCAAAGTCTGTACAGCGTAAAGAGAAAGGATACAGTTAATGCACCGTTACAGATCAATATGCAAATAGTCCCGGGGCCACTCTAGCGTACGTAAGACTTTAAATATTAGGATTCCTTTCTTTAGTCTTCGTAATGAACGGTAACTTTGATTAGTAAAGAAGAGGAAAAAAATTAGGCACCGTTCAAACCCAATTTGTACACATCAACACGGAATATTTTTACTGTTACGTTTACTCCGGAGTTACTTGGGTGTACATCAGCAAATGTATCTTTCGAAAGGACCCAAACTTTACGGAAAAATAAATAAATTTTGTTGCAGTTCGCTTTCTATGGCGGGTTAAAAGAGTGGAAAAGAGGTTAGAAAAAAAGCTTTTAACGCAAATAAATCATACTAAGGGTTTTGAGCTCCGGTTTTCCGAAAAGTCAAAGATAAGATCGGTTGGAACAAGTCCCCGGGGTTGAAGTCTTCCTTTTCCGATTCGTGGATTCTCCTTAAGATTAATAAATTTCCCGTCGCAATCTTATTTCGAAATGGCGCGTGCTTATTTTTGCACGCCAAATATTCTTGTTTGAAAAGACGAATGACTGGCGACAGATGCAGAAAAAGTTCCAACAGCCACAGCGTGCTATTTATCATACATCGTTTAAGCACAGCCAGAACTATCGGACGACATCAAAGATTCCAACAAAAAAAAAAAATGGTCTCGAAAATATGAAGGAAGCCCTCAAATTAAGCATTTGGTTTATGCTGATGTTAAGTATTATGGTTATGTAATTTTTTTTTTCTGACTGATGTATGAAAGATATAATTTTAAAAATCACAGCCTCAACTTTACTTCCATTTTGTAGTTGGACTTTTAAAGAAGATTTCACTATTGTTTCAAAAGTGCACGGACTTTTTTTTAGCTAATGAGATTGTTTTGCTTAATGATAATAAATGCTAAGAAGATTAAATTGGGAATCACATTGACTTTAATGAATGGCTAATCTGTTAGTAAAATGACGAATATACTGCTTTTAAATCTGGGAAGTTTATTTTAATAGAAGTCGTACTGTGCAACTAGAATTTTTTTAAAAATAAATTTCGGTAAAATCATATATTTTGTGTGGTTTGAACATAGATAACAATTTAAAATCTTATAATTAAGAAATCTAATTGAAACAGTAACATTAGTTTAGAATGCATTATATTTATATATCCTCAATGTTTATACCAGGGGCATAGCTACCACCGTATCAATGATACGGGGCCCCAACATATATGAGGATAAATTGTTAATATATTAAGAGGCCCCAAAAAAAGAGTATGAAATTTTGATACGGAGCTCATTAGGACTAGCTGCGCCAATAGTTTATATATATTCTGCACTATAGTTATTGCAACATTACTACCTCATACTTATTTTAATTTATCACTATACTCAATGCGTTAAAAATTAACTGCCCCAATTTAATAATAATATAATAAAAACTAAGACACTTTCCGCGTCGTCGAGATTCATGAATAAATAACAATTTACTTTGAAATGCAATATACTTTCAAATTATAAAATCAAGTTTTTCATAAGATTAATTAGGTTTAATACAAATTTTAATTTGTGTCTTTAGACACAAATACGATTTTAAAAGCTTTTATTCAAGGAACTTAATTTCCTTCGATTTTGAAATTACGATATCTTATTTTACAATTTAATGAGTACTTTTTAATAGTTAGCTTTCGTTTGAATGTTAAGCAAATTTCTTTCAGCTATAATTTGAAAAAAGCTTCGTTAATGAATTTAACTATAGAACAGAAGAAATACTTCCGAGAATACATACTCATTGCTAAGGTTTAGTTTAATAGTTATAGTACTAGTTAAAATACAAAATGAATAGCAACATATACTCGCACATTTTACTTAACTATAAATTCAATAACAACTATCCATTCTCTACGACTTATTGAAAACTAACACAAATCAAAAAGAAAACGAGTTCCAAATCGAAATGTAAAATTAGATCGTGCCATTTCGTAATAAAAACAACTTTTACCATAGTTAATTTTTGCCGACTTTTATAAGTCCACTCGACGCAATTTAATTTTTTCGTAATTTGAAAAAGGCGTCTTTCCCGTCGCTTGCAGCTGCTTTTCAGAATTGAGAACAATTATTGCAGTGAAGGGAAGACATGTTTACCCCTAACCCTTTAGGGCATTTTTTTTTTTTTTTTGTTACTCTGCCCTTTCTTGTATAAAAGCTGAAAAGCCTTTCACAAGAGGTTACTAAGCGTTGCACAAACACGTTCAAAGCAGTTTGTTTGCCTGGAGCCCCTACTTAAATTTAGATTTAGAGCAAATATTTTTCTTTATTATTTTTAATGTCAGTAATCGAAGTAAAGTGTTGAAGGGTAGGGGTGCAGAAAAAAATATGACGATGAGATTTAAAAAAAAACTCAATTTACTTTCAATAACCGAAAAGCATGTTTTGGGAATGAATAATCCTAATATCTCAGGAATAAGGGATGAGGATCAAGATATTTTGGTAAAGAGAAAAATCCTTATGTCTGCAATGTGCTGAGGTCTAATAAAGGGAAATGTGGATTTACTTTTAATTTTTAATATATTGCGGATTTATTAAAGCAGACCATCTTGGTTTAGAGAGTACAAAGAGACGATTAAACTTAGTTTAACATACAATGCATTTATCTATCAATCAGTTATATAAAAAAAGTGCTTCTTTATCACATTCTATTTATATCCAAGTAATTTTATTCAATTCCTACTATTAGCTCACAATCTCTATATATTTATTTATTTATCTTGGTGGAATTTTCAATCATTAATTAAATACATTTTAAAGCACTCAACTGAGCTGAAATTTTATATACATGATTATTTTGGATGACAATACAATAATTTAATTATAACTAATAAAAATTAATTGATTAAAACTAATTATTTAAAGAATTACAAATACAGCCACATTGGCGACTTGTGTCAAAACTTGAAAAGGTTTTTTTTCTCACGTATTAAAGCATTCATTTGAACTGAAATTTTATATACACAATTATTTTGGATGACAATTCGATACTTTAATGATAATTAATAAAAATTAATTACCACTTAATGTTGTGATTCTGTCATATTTATATTAATTGTAACTATTTAATAAAAAGTAGCTAAAATAAAATTTTTCTTTGTTGACCTAAGTAGAAATTGACTTAAATTTTTTTTTTTTTTTTTATATTACTTGTTATTAAATGAAATGAAGTTTTGAGCAATTAAATTGAACGATAGGTATCTAAAAATAATTAAATAAGTACTTGGATTAAAGCATAGGCAAAACAAATCTAAAGATACCTCTGTAGAGTGAGTGAGATACACACGCACACACACGAAGGGGTGAAATATAGTTAGTAGTTTATATATATATATAATTCACGTTAATTTCCTCTTAAAAACTTTTTAATATGTAATGGTCCTGACCCTTCAGGACTCTCGCGTAAATAATTAACTGTTGGCTTATCCGCCTAACGGGATGTAATCGTAACTTTACTTCTTAGAAATTCACACCTCAGCGTATTTAAAATAAGTTAACATAAGACATCCTATTCCAATATCTGTCCACCAATCACAAGATCCGTTCACAGAAGTCATATGAATTTTTGAACTTCCGGTCTGCATTTCATATAAAAGCCAAGATTCTCTGGAAAATTTGTCCCGCTTCTTGTCCTCGTTGTGTAAAACATGCGTATGCCTTATTTGAGCTATGTGTCGTTTATATTTTATTTGTGTCGCATGTGTGTTCAAATGTACAATAAATTGGATTATCATCAACAAAAGAACTATCCTGATCTAAAAAACAGCCCTGAAAAGCACATAATAATGGAATAAATAAATAATGCCTTACCATCTTCGCCAACTATATATATATATATATATATATATATATACAATTTTTAATAATCTCTACTAGAGAGACAGAAATGAAATGACTTGAACATTGGAGATAAAAGAATCATACTAGTGGCGTACACAAGGGTGGTACGCCACTGAATCATACAGATATTGGAAATTTAAAAAAACGGATACCACATATTATAAGCAATTATATAAAAGTAAGGTTTAACCAGTTTTGTGGCTAGCCAACCTTTCCCTTTTCTATTTATAATACTAAGTGAAATCCTATTGAAAAAATAACAGATATATTTATAATATATTTTTAACTTAACAATTTTATTTTAAAGAATTTATTCCGTTCATTTATTGGTATTTGAATTGTAAATGTCTGACCCATAATTAAATACAAAATTAGATTTATGATGGCAAGAAATTTTTAAAAAGTATATCTCTAATAGTGTATGCATACCATTTAAAAATGATACAATGTTTCAAATTAAACTCTACACAAGATAATTTAAATTGGGGATAGTTCAGATAAACAATGACTCTTCACAGCTACGCAATTTAAACTTTAACATTTCAACGGATTACAAAATCGAACCAAGTAATCGCATTAAAAATGGAGAGTCAAAATATCATTGTATAAGCGGCATATAAAAGCAAATGCTACAGTTTCAATTGTTCAAAATTGCAGCAGACATTTATGTATTTCCTTTACTAAATAGGTTTCTACATTTTCATTAATGTCAAAATTCTATCTGTGAGTCTATTGATCCCAGTACTTTGAAAAGACTAATAATTAAAACGGGTACTTATCAATCACAATCTGTTTTAAAAGATTAGCTCTCTTGAACGAATTTAACCGCTAACAGTTTAAGGGATGACAATGAATGAAATGTTAATGCATTAAATAGAATTAAAAGCTTACGTTATGATTACGTTATCATGAACTCAAGTGCAATAATTTGAGTATTACTTGGGGATTAATTTATAGCCTATATAATATATATTTTGAACTTTATTAATTGTAATTTCCTGTTCAAAGTATATTCATGTAGAATTTTCGTTGAATATTAAATAAAAATTTCGTAATTATTATTCGGATTTTTACGATTTTGATAAAATTCAACTACAATTTATACAGGGAGACATAGCTTGATTTATTATTTCAATTGAAAATATTATTTTTTGACTCAAATTTGAATTTTAATTAAAAAAAAAAAAAAGATACGTAATATTTAAAACTATTTTTTTTTTGGGCATTAAAATTCTTGAAGTCACTATTTAATTTATATATATAGATGTATTGTTTTATGTGATTTCAAAGTGCAACGCTAATATAAAAAAAATTCAAATCATATCTCAAATTCGTCTAAAATTAAAATAATTACTAACTGAATGTGTTTTATCCACAAAATTATTTCTTTCAAAAAAAAGAACAAACAAAGAAACGAAATAGCTTCTTGAAGACATTAACAAGATTTGCTTCATGGCTTATGATATAATTATGCATCTTTGAATAAGCATCATTCTTTCCCATTATGTTTATTAACTTTAAAAATAATATAATTAACTTTTTGATACATTTTTTAGATTAGATAATTTCTAGTACACAAGTAAGGTCATCTCGCTACCATTGCATTCAAATATAAGATAATATTATAGTAAAATTTAGTTTCATAAATATAGGTGGGGATTTTTCACAGTTACTTTAATTGTTACATATGCTTTCCGTTTTCGTTGATAAAAGTGGATTATTTTGAATATTTCATTAATAAAAAAACCCACGTTAAAATGATTGTTCGAATGATTAACTAATAAAAAGCTCATTTAAAATTAAAAGCATTTAGTAGTACAAAGACCAATATGACACAATTTTGTACATGGACAACAGACTGATAAATTTGTCGGAAAATTTTCCCAGTCATTTTTTATTTATTAACGCAACACAGCTTTTTTCCTCTTCGTATTTAACTTTTCTGAGAAAATAATATTATTCTTTTTAAAGTCTTGATTGATTGATTGAATATTAACGTCGCACTATTTAGCTACTCGAGGGCTTTTGGCGACGGACCACGTAATTTTGAACCATGGTCAAGTGACGTGGACGACACCTGAGCAGGCACCCCCTCTCCTAACTACCACACCATACCAACGGGAGGACGTTTCAGCTCTCGACAGATTTAACGTGCATCGCTGCCCTACACGGCGGGTCTTTAGTGGTACTGGGCTCGAACTCGTGACAAGGCAAGCCACGATCCGATACCTATACCACTCGGTTACCGTGGCCACCAAAGTCTTGTTGTAATATCTACAATAAGACTTTTTTAAGTCGATATTTCATTTCAAATTTTGAATTATTATGTTTCGTTTTAAATAGTAATTGCAAACTAAGCTTTTCATACATCTAACTGTAAAAATTTAAATATTCAGGACTTTTTAATAAAGAATGACGATTATTAATTCCACTTATAATAATTATTACAATGTACACTCGCATTTGGTTAAAAAAATATAGAAATGTACTTATAATTAAGACTGAATAAAAAAATTAAGCGCAAAGTGAATATACACATTAAAGAAACATGTTTAATTGCAAAACAAAATAATTTATAAATTATTAACAAAATAATTCATAAAGCATTATCCGTAAATAAAGTGCTCAAAAGAAAGAAAATAGTATAAGAATCGAATATAGAAATGTAATGTAAATTAAAAACATAAATCTACTGGTATTTCTCAATATTTCCATATTAATCTATCGTCTAGCAATCTGCAAGACAAACACCAGAAACAGGCAGATCATCAAGAAGATTCCGGCGAAGTAATACAATTCTCCGGATTTCTCGGAACGAAAAAGGAGATTGTAAAAATCGGGCAAATGGCGAACTAAACCATTAGAAACCCCATCCGTACGCGGCAAGTTTTTAAAAAGCGATAAAACTAAGAAGGCGTCTTGTTGGAAAGGTTATCGCCTATTTGGGAAGGTAAATAGCAAATTGCTACACAGTGTATCTGATAATGGCTGAGGGTGTCCCTTGGGGGAAGGCTCTTGGAAAAGCTTTTAGGCAGCAACAGCTGTTTGGCAGACAGGCGATATGAAAATGAAGCGACCCGAACAGTCAATGAAAGAGAATAAGACCCGTCGCGAGGCAAAGCGGTTTTGTTTCTGATTTGTCAATGTGTAATTTGTTTGCTCCAATCGTTGAGGTGCTTTGTTCTGCTCACATGAATATACCAGGAAAACTCTGTTTACCCAGATTAACTGGCTGGAGAAGCGAGTTAAAAGTTATTACGTGAAGCTATTTATTGCCAATAAAGCGGGAGTGCGAGCGTCGAAGAATGAAAAGCTAGACGCTGGCAGAAAAAGAATACGTAGCACGGCTGTGTATTCGGTGAGTGGAAGTGTCGGTTAATTGATATCGAAGGCGATGAGCTTTGTTGCTGGTTCGTAAGTAAATGTTGGATGGCATAAAATGGAACAACGGGGAGAAAAGATGGAAACACAATGAAAAAGGGGATTCAAAACCATGCGGAAGAACTCTGAGATTCATTAAGCGGAAATCTGATGAAGATTTGATAAAGACATACTTGAGAATCCTGAAATTCGGTAGTACTTCAGAACGACGCACAGACAAAGGTTTTTTTAAATGCAGTGTTTATGTGCAAATTTATGCAATAAGTGAATCAATAAAGTTGTCATACTAAGGAAGAATGGGATAAAGAGTAGTTCTTAATGAATTCCAGAACAATTGCTAATGCAAGTCGTTAAATTTTGACTAAGCTTTGATACTTTTATACAAATCATCATTTTTCTTTATGTAAATAAAAGTGAACTTGAAGTGTTTAAAAATATAAAGAAAAAAATTCGAAATTATACAAGTATCCAAGGGCTTTTTCTGTTTAAGCATTTTATTTCTGTGCCACAAAAAAGTCTTTCGCCACCCTGTGCCTTAATACAAATAGAAATTTGCAATAAAATTTTCAGGTTTATTTTGATGGTAGTTTTTTATTTCGAAGTATTATTTACATGGTAAGAAGTCATAAAAAAGTTAAAATACGTTTTACACATTGAATGTTAGCAAAACACGTTTTATATATCTAAGACTTTGAACTAAGCGTGTTATAAAAGTTCTTTGTTGATTAAATTTTATGAAATTTTTTTTTGATGCATCACAGAGCTAAAAAATCCAAAGCTTGGTATAAGCAAAAGTAATATTTCAACTGCTAATCCCGTTATGAAAAATGATTAATACACAGAATTGTATAATATTTATGTAATTTTTTAAAATTCAAAATGGTTCAATTGCTATTATTACTTAACCAGGAATATTCAAACATTTTAAAAATAAGCAATAAAATATACTGGTAAATAAGCATTGAAAGAATTAAACACCAACAATTTGGCATTTGAAAATTATGGCTCATTAAAAATCATGAATGCAAATGTAAATGATTTTACTTTGATACGTTTTTGCAGTGACTGATTCCACAAAAATTTGATACAGCTACACAATTCATTGCAGTTCATTAAAACATCATTGACAAGCCTAAGTAAAAAAATATATATATAGCTTCTGCTTTCCATATATTCATAACTAATAAGAGCCTCACATTTTAATACTTTCTGATTTTTTTTACAACAGGTATGCAATGTTATTTTTTAAAAATGCAACGCTTGCTCGTGCACAACGAAGAGTTTTCAGACTTTCCACTAAACTACAATTAAAACTGATCATTCATTGCCTGTTTCTTTTATAAAACATAATGATTTGCGTTGTTGATTTTGCTTTACTGTCAAAACTGATTCTGAAGAAGAAGTCATTTTTTCACCCCGTACCAATTGTGGTCAGTGGAATCGTCGTACATTATTAAAATTATATCATTAAGATCAAATAAATGATTTCTTGATTTTTTTTTGCTTTGAAATAAAATCCACTGATAAATTCAATCCATATTTAATTATAAAAATAATTTAAGACCAAAACAGTAAAAAGTATTTTAGGTGGGGCTTTTTTGCTAGTTTTTTTTTTAAATAGAACCTTATATTTAAAAACCCGCCCTAAAAGTATGGAGAATTTTTTAGAACAAACAACTAAGGAATGAGACTGAAAAATAATAAATGAAGCAAACTTGAATATTTAATTGGAAAAATGTCCGTTTTAAAACAAAAACTCCTTCCCTCCTCAATAGGGATCTATCAGCAAATGCAGATCGACTTTCATTTTAATGAGTATTGGAAAAAGTTTAGATAATTAATGAAAAAATCACAATGGGGAATATTCTTGTTAGTAATCAAATCTTTTTCCAAAGAAAAAAATAAATAAATAAATAAAAATTACAAAATATCATTCGCCGTTGTATTAAAACTGCAATTTAATAAGATATACTTTGGTAAGGTATATTTAAAAATTAAACGTTGGTTAAAAATATTCACAAAATTTAATGAATTTTGTTTTCCTAATGAGAAAGAGGGGAATGTGTACATGCACTGAATATTTAAAATTAATATGCTTAGCGAATATAATATATGTGCATTGAAACATTGTTTGAAGGTGAAATTAATTATAAATCCAAGCAATGACTCATTCATAATTGAATATAGCTTTCGTTGCTTTATATATAGATCAAACCTTAATAATTTTACTACAATTTTTAAATACACATATCTATAATTTCAGAGAAGCTTCATAAAAATTTTCAATAAGAAATTGTCCATTTTAAGGGAACTTATGTGTGAATTAATATCTAACACTTATGTATAAATTTTTTTACAAAAAAAAAAGCCTGTTACGCTATGACTTATAGTTCTCACTTTAAATTAACTTTAAAATTAAATGATTGTCAGAAACTACTGTACACTGAATCTCACAAATGCATCCTGATTTTGAAATTTTTAGTTTTACGCAGACTCAATGGTTTTTATTTACAATTATCTTCATCGTAAAGTTCAGAGAATTAATTTTTATAATAAAACATTCATCAGAAACTCTTTTTTTAGATACATTAACAAGTTAGGCTGCAAACTTTCTCTTAATGTTTGCTTTAAAATACATCTTTTTTTTACGCAATGTCTAAAAGCATCTGACACATTTCAAGCTACCGAAGAAAAAAATAAATTTTTCTTTCGGTATATCTGTTCTTATTCTCATTATTTAAAACGAAGACGGTTTTTCCCTTCATTTGAAAAACACAAGTATATCTGCCGGAAAAAAGCTGAACAAACTATTGTTTTGTCGAAACAGACACATAAGTTTTGTTTCTCTGCAAAAAGAGGCATATTTTTTGCTTATTCCAATTCTAATCGACAGTTTTGTGCGTGTGTGCTTGTAAATTACACGGACTTGCAAAAAAAAAAAAAAAAAAAAAAAAAAAATAAAAAAAAAAAAAAGGGGAGTTTTGGCCCCCCAACCCCAAAAAGAACTTCAAAGGATTTGTGAGTATAGTCCGTAACAAGTAGTGTCTTGTTGTAACAAGTAATCCTGCAACTAACATTCGTAATCAAGTTAGAAAGCCCCGCGGAAAGCGTTTTAAAAACTAGACAAATAAAATCTACCTCCCTCCATCTATCGAGATGGTCTGTTACGGGGTGGTGAGGGTATAAGTGAATTGGTGATATTTTTGAAGGGCGGGAAAATGTCCCAGAGTTATCTTTTGTGAGAAGGCAGGATTGCTCCTTCGTCGAACAAAGCTACCATACAATGCTTTGTTGGAAGCAGGAAAGAGCCATTGTTTTTGAAGGATCATCATCTTTCTTCCTGGACTTACACTTTAAGAGAAACAGCCGTGTGCAAATTTTCGCTCCCCTTCTTCTCGACAAGAAGCTTTTATTTTCTCTCCGAGGCAAGATAAACTTTTTTTTTTTGGCTTCATGTTGTTATTTGGGGCCGCACATTTTTCTAGCCAGTTGCCCCCTTCAGATTTCTCAGCCTCCACCTATTGTAAGACGAAGACTTAAAAAAAGGAGGGGGGCATTTTCCCAAACAATGCGTCCATGTGGACAACCTGGAGTTATTTCTTTGATGGAGTTGAGTGTGCACGGTGAGTGCTTGAAATTTAAACTGCCACTTGTACGGGACGCAGATAGGAATCTTCCAACACAATTACTGTTCTCGGATGAAGGACGAGCTTTCTATAGTAATTGACTTCCATGGAACAAGAAAATGCTTCAACATCTTCTCTCTCTCTCTCTACTCACATCAGACCTGACTTAAAAGGAAGAAAAAAAAGAAAGAAGAAAAAAAAAAAAAAAAAAAAAAAAGATGCAGAATATATGCATACTTCCAGGGATTATTCAAGACGTTTGTGTATTCATTTCTTACAAGTGCTACCGTTTTCCACATTTGTTGCATCTACCCTGTGTGGATTAATATATGCGTACTTTTTTCCTCCTATTTTTTTGGCGCTTACGGCGATGTTATGTTTTAGGATCTTCTAGCATTCGTATTGATACTTTTTCGGAAGAAAGATTAGCGCCTTTTTTTTGTGATGAATAGGATTTTTAATTTTTCTTGCGAGTCCTTTTCAGCTATTAAGAAAAAAAATCCCTTGAAATGATTAGTTTCATTCGTACGATTTTAAGAAGATAAAAATACTTTCACTGGAATAATTTTATTTGTTAGTTTAAAAGAATAAATAACTGAGAAACGTGATTCAATTTCAGTTAGGACAAGCATCAGAAAAACTGTCAGAAAACACTAATTAATCGATGAGGGGACCTTTATGGAGTTTTTCTCATTTAGAAAAAACGTCAGGAACTTAATATATTTAAATTTATTTCTACAGTTAAGCAAACTAAATATTTTTACCATACAACACAAGTCATAAAATTCTGGAATTCAGTAACGCAAATGATAATTCTTTCTATTCTAACCTTAATAAAAAATGACCACAATTATCAAAAGTCTATATTAACTCTGTCTAAGGTCATTTTTTTCTAGTAATTTTTCATTAAAATATTCTTTGGATTTAGATTGATTTACAAAAAGAAATTCATTTAACTTATAACTTAAAATTAATTTGATTTTTAAGACATCTTTTTGGTGGGAAGTATATTTCCCACCACCCACTGGGAGCTATTTAAGGGGGGGGGGGGACATCTTATGTTTTACATTTCTTTTTATATTGTAATTTTCTTTGTATAATTATAAAAAATAATTCGTAAATACTAAAATATGTTGAAGGAATTATAAATTACATTTTGTATTAAGAAATTTAATAATTTATACAAATTACTTTCATGAAATTTCAAAAAACAGGGACCAATAAATAGTGGGGCACTGCCTGCTACACCAACACATCTTGTTCTCATGTGCTTTAGTATAGCACAAACGGCAACGTCTACATATTTTTCGTCAAGTTGCCATATGATCATCACCTTTAGTCAATCGAACGTCATATAGAATATTTTTTTTTGCTGTTCAAGAAATTTACAGGTTGCATTTTGCGCTTACTACTTAAAAATCCAGGTATCAGTTGTGCTAATTAAAGTGTCAGCAGCACAAATCATAGATGGGAAATAGCTTCCCACTGACATCTAAAAATTAATTAAGGTAATGGTAGGTATACCTATAATAGTCTTATAAATAGTTAAAAAGGATAAAAAATTAAAGATACTTCAAAATACCTGAAATCTAAAGAATAATGAGATTTGATTCTAAAAATACAAAAAATAATTTCAAAGATAGGAATTTAATATTAAAATTATAAATATAAACGATATTTTCTAAATGCTAAATATGGATATAATGCAGCTAGTGTAAAACCTGGTATAAAAAATATGTGTAACACGTGTAATGAATATGAAAAAGAAAGTTGCATCTATACATTGCAGCGTATTTTGTAGTACAAGAATTAGCCATTATGATATTCAAACTCATACTAGTCATAACGATGATTTCCTTTGTATAAAAAAAAGAAACCTTATCCGTGAAGAACTAGATATATATGTAACTTAACATCGAAAAATATGAAAAAAAAAAAAAAATACAACGGCAAAGCAGCCATTTTTACACACCCGTTATTTTTTGCACATCAGGGAACTGCGGTGCAACAAAAGAGAAAGGTAAAATGCAAATATGGGTCAAAACAGGTGCATTTTTTTTAGGTTAGGGACAAAACTTATAACAAAATACAGAATAGAAAGATGAATTTGTAAATTTTCACGTGACCTACTTTTAATACAATGAAAAAAGAATGTTCTCTTTCTAGAATGAAAGGGTTAGTATTTTATTATTATTTTTTTTTCAAGTACTAGCGGAAATGACTATTTTTTCTTCAATAACATTTTTTTCTCTGTCTCAAGTAGAGTATTGAACGAAAGTTGGTTCAGATAGCTATCACGGACCTATTTTAAAATACCTCTTGAAGAAAACTAGGACCAAGTTCAATATTTACAGCTGCTATACGATCATATTTTTTCTTTTTTAAAAATTCAGTACATTATGTCTGATTTGCTTGCTTCAATATATGCACTGTTAAAATTATAAAGAAAGATGCGTTAACTTGTAAGGATGTTTTGAAATACAGGTCTATAAGTATACAGTTTTAAATTCTTAATAAAGAACAATTATAAAATAATTTCCTTAAGTTAATAGTTTCGAGCTAATTCGGAAAAAAAAATTCGCGTTATTAATGGAACATCAAACAAAAACAACGTAAAAAATAGTAATCTGAAAGAAAGTTTCAAAATATTCTTATCTAAATTCGAAGTATGGTTCTATTTAATTTATTAAACAAGTTGTAAACACTTTTATTCATTGTATAATTGTTATTTTTTTTTTATAAAAAAATTTGAGTAATTTATTTTTAGTCTAAAATATTGCCCTTAATTTGTATAGAAAAAAGTAGTTGGTTGTACATACAGCTGGAAAAAAAAGCAACATCATAAGTTGAAATATTTACTTAATATAATTTAAATAATTTTTGTTTTGTTGTATAAATTATGCTTAAAAATATTAAACCATAATAATTTTCATAAAATTTAGTTTTTCCCTTTTTTTTCTCTTAAAAAAAAAGTCTTTTCTTAATATTTAAGAGAATAACAAATTATTTTTTAAAATACTAGATCATTGTTGTTTAAGTATGTATTTGATATTAAGATAAAAGAAAAATAGAACCACTATAATGAATGAAACCTTAACCTACAAAACATTTCGATGCCTATTTCTCATTCAATTTAATAATTAAAGTCTAAGTAACATACAAATATTAATAATTTATTTGATTTCAAAATCATGGTGTATTTGTAGCTAAACATATCTTTTTCATTTAAAAAATAAAAACTTCCTTGCCTCCTTTTTTTCTTAACGTTAAAATTACTCTTCATAATTTAAGTTTTTTCCAAGGCAAAAATCTATTAATACAAATCAATCTATTTATTTAAAGCAATTATTAGCTTTTAAATTTATTTGCTAACTTAATGAAGGTTTGATATTAAAATACTGTTGAGTTTATTCTATCAAATAAACAAAATATATTTACTTTGCTTAATAAATTAATATGATAAAACTTCATCCTAGTTCAAAGAATAACAAAATTTCCTTATCTAAATTTCGCTTCTTAAGCCTGCTTATTTAATATAAGTTAATACTTGATACAAACTAAATTGTTTAAAATGCATTTTTGTATTTCAGCAGCTAATCTGATTTCTAGAAGAAACCTCAAAAATTTCCCCTGTCAGTTGCGATTACTTTCAACCATCTGAAAGGCCACCCAAAACTGTTCACGATCGCTAATGAACACTTTTAACTTGCCTATTCTTTTGGTGCAGGTTGACATGAACACTGGCGTGAGAAAGTGGGTGTAGAGGATTGATTGGGGAGCAAGGTGTTGTGACCTACTAAAATCGCTTTTATTAATGGTTTTTTTCGACCCATACATTATTTTTTATGCACATCATGGGAAAGCCTTAACCGATATTATTTTAGCATGACTACATCGTAATATTGGCATTGGAGTGCCTGCATAAGGTCCGTGGAATTTCGAAGGACATCCATATGAATCAAGAGTTGAGTGTAGAATTTTGTAAAAAATGCGTTACATAATATTTTGAAACCTTTGTAAGTCATAATTGCAAAAAGTTATCACTACAAAGTGTTTAAAGTTGAATATATATTAAATTTCGATTTTCGTGATCGAGTCTGATTTTAGAATATGAAAAAAAAAGAACAGAAGGGAGTAAGCTAAAAGTAACTTATTTATGTTAACCATTAAGGTCATTTTAATGAAATTAAGTCTCTTGGATAGAGAGTTTGAAAAAATGTAATAAATTAACGTACTACACACACCCACGCTCACACACACAAGTAATTTTTTTTTAATAAAATGAGTAATTATTAATCGCAAAATGCATTATTCATTACTACGGTAACATCTTGAGTTGAGTTCGCTAAAATATTTGATAAAATGACCCTTTAATTTTTAAATAGATAGCTTTAATGTATTATTGCTAATTTCGTTTTAAATGTATTGATGTTAATATTCAAAACATTCTTAATTTAAAGTTGGCGTATGCATATTAAATATATAATAATAAATTTTTCTTTATCAAGTATAGAGTTGGAAACCTATAGGGTTAAACTGTTATATCCGTAATAGAATAAAATTATGTTTTAGCAAAAGAGTCCTTTGCGCATTTTGAAGGCATAATATACCATAATTGTAATGACATTATTTAATTAAAATAATTGTAAAAGGGCTATAATCCTTAAGATTTAAATCTAATATATGGCCTTCATTTTACCACTTAACTAATGAGTTTTTACAACTACTACGTAAAAGATATAAAAATATTGCCAGAAAAAAAATTTAATGTATGCAAATTAGGGCTTCATCAATGTAGAACTATTTACCTCTAAATAAAGCAAATTTTAACAATAGCACACTCAGTTTTACAGTTATTTATAACAATTAAACATACGTCACGTAATCAATTTTTTCAATTATCTGAACAAGATCATTTAGTATTAATCTGTACTTAACAAATAAAATGTTTGAGATATGTGTCCAAACTAAAATCTAAAAAAAAAAAAAACTGTTTTATTCCACCTGTAGCAGCAATAATTGCATGACGATGTTATTGCATCTGCTCCAGTAATGGAAATAAATGACTTCAATCAAAAAATAATATATCGATTAAGAAGGTTGAGTTTTTCTCGCGTTGAAGTGACATTTCACTCCACTATCATCATTTAGATAGTATATATATGTAATAGTACCACCTCAAAACGTCTGAAACCCATCTCCGAGTGGTATCTTTTTGATAGGCGAATTATTAATTTGGTGATAGTATTAGGGGGTTCGGCAAAATATAATATAAACGAGGGGTTAAGAAAGAGGTTGATGTCATTAAGAGGCCCGATTTTCTTTTTATGAGTCTTGTAGTAAGCGATTAGAGGACCAAAGCATTCCAATACGCTAGTACCGTGGGAAAGCGATTGTTTCCAAGTTTATAGGCGGCCTCCGTAATCGTCCAGAGGAAGCTGTGGAAAAGCCAAAAATTGGGCTCGATGCTATCTGTAAAGCGCTTCCGAGCACGAAGGCTTTGCGGACTAGCACCTGCGCCCGGCAGCTGGCGCGTGTTAGACGTGACTTTCCTATCTCAGGCAATTGGTATCGATGGATTGTCTAAGATTTCGAGTTCAAGAAATCAATGGAGTTTGGCGGGAATAAGGAAACTAGTATAAACTTCCCATTTTGATTGCCAGATGAGATTTATGTACTTTAGTGGTAAATGGTAACCTCACAAATTGCTTGTAGAATAGGGTTTGCAATCCGGTGTTATACAGTCGAACCTCTGTATAACCTCTGCGAATTTTTCTATATAGCGAACTTTTTCCTGGAACCTTGAACATTTCACGATTTTCTTCGTAAAATAACTTCTCTATAGCGAAGTACATTTTCTATGTAACGAACTTTTTCTTTTGGGATTCAGTTTTTGTTTTCCCTTTATTTAAAGTATTTCTGAAAAAATTTCAAGTTATTCTCTCTTGGAGGGGGTCATAAGGGTCATTTTAGGGTGGTCATAAGTCTTGAACTGGTTTTATTAGATCCTAACTCGCTGGGGGCAATAGAGTTCTGGACGCTTCATCCAAGAAGTGCAACCTTTAACCCCCATTGCCCAGTTCACTAGAAACATCTTCGATATCCTCTTTCACCTCTTTGGAGTTGTCCCATGTCCCCATGTTCTAATTTTTAAATAATGCATGTTTAATATTACTTGTATGCCTTAAATTGTGAAACGTCCTTAAAATTCTTTAATTTTAGTATAAAATTATTTTTTTAATATTGAAAATACAATGAATTCTTTGATATTCTGTTTTCTTATTTTCCTTTCAGTTTTTCTTTCTTTCTTTTTTTATGTGGGTAAGATATATAAAATAAACATATATTAATTTAAAAAAAGGTGTGAATAATTACTTTTTTTAAAATATAGTGTTTATGAATTAAAACTTTGTTTTTTGTGGTTTATAAAGTGTATTAAAAGATGAACCTCTATATAACGAATTTTCCATATAACGAACTTTTTTCCGGGAATTAGCGACTTCGTTATATAGAGGTCCGACTGTATTTTCAATCCTGGGATATCGGGATTGCATTATCCAAATCCTAGGATTAGGATTGGATTATTTATGAAAAATACTTTCACATAAGAATAGTTGAAATTACATATAAAGAATGAAAACATATTTAAAAAAATTGGTTTAATAATATTTAATGAAACAAATCAAAACAAACTTAATTCATCATAAAAAAAAACAACAAATAAAAACTGAACACAATAAAAAAATTTTTGTATTTCTGTAAATAAGCTTTTAAAAAACACAGTTCGTCCAGCGTTTCGTCCTTTAAATGG
>BMAV01002554.1:555676-570317 GCA_019973955.1 Trichonephila inaurata madagascariensis | reverse complement strand
AAGCTTTTAAAAAACACAGTTCGTCCAGCGTTTCGTCCTTTAAATGGCTTCTTATTTTTGTTACAGATTGTCCTGCTGAAGAAAATGCTCGTTCAGACTCTACACTACTAGGCTTTATTGTCATTAAATTGGAGTAGTTCTCTTTCCCCGTAGAGTCACCATGTCTCCCTCCATTTTCAAAAAAAGACATTTCTTTTTAAATTTAAAAAAAAATCGTTTTTACATTTCTTGTGTTTCTGTAAATAAGCTTTTAAAAAACACAGTTCGTCCAGCGTTTCGTCCTTTAAATGGCTTCTTATTTTTGTTACAGATTGTCCTGCTGAAGAAAATGCTCGTTCAGTCTCTACACTACTAGGCTTTATTGTCATTAAATTGGAGTAGTTCTTTCCCCGTAAAGTCACCACGTCTCCCGCCATTTTCAAAAAAAGACATTTCTTTTTAAATTTAAAAAAAAAATCGTTTTTACATTTCTTGTGTTTCTGTAAATAAGCTTTTAAAAAACACAGTTCGTCCAGCGTTTCGTCCTTTGAATGGCTTCTTATTTTTGTTACAGATTGTCCTGTTGAAAAAAATGCTTGTTCAGACTATACACTACTAGGCTTTATTGTCATTAAATTGGAGTAGTTCTTTCCCCGTAAAGTCACCACGTCTCCCGCCATTTTCAAAAAAAGACATTTCTTTTTAAATTTAAAAAAAAAATCGTTTTTACATTTCTTGTGTTTCTGTAAATAAGCTTTTAAAAAACACAGTTCGTCTAGCGTTTCGTCCTTTAAATGGCTTCTTATTTTTGTTACAGATTGTCCTGCAGAAGAAAATGCTCGTTCAGACTCTACACTACTAGGCTTTATTGTCATTAAATTTGAGTAATTCTTTCCCCGTAGAGTCACCACGTCTCCCTCCATTTTCAAAAACAGACATTTCTTTTTAAATTTTGGATGACAGTGTCTCAACTCTAATAGGCTGCATGGGTGCATTCCTTCTTTAAAATATTATCCAATTCTTCTGCTACACTTAACGGGTTTTGTGTACAAATTGATTTAGTTATTGAATCAGAATGTGAATCAATTTCAAGTGTTACCTCATTTAAAATAGAAGATCCGGTTGCATGATCTGTTAGTACTGCAGTGAGATTTGAAGCATCAAGTCTTTGAAGCAGGTCCACTATAAATTTACGGCATTCATTTGAAGAAGAAACTGTGATAAAATCTATTCCTGAGACGTTGGTTATAATATTGTGCAAGTATTGCAGTAAACCACTTAAATCTGTGCTAATTTTTCCCATAGAAGAAATGACAGCTGCATATAATTTTTTAAATAAGTGCTATAAGTAAAAAATTATAATAATAATAATAATTATTATTATAATAAAAATAATAATAATATTATTATTAAAATTCTTATTCTATTAAATTCTTATAAAATTTTGATTAGAAAAAAATTTCATAATATAATTTATACAAAAATTAAATCCCGGGATTAGCTATTTTAACCCCAGGACTTCAGGATTTGAAAAAACAACGAGATCCCGGAGCTGCACAACCTATTGTATAAGTGTAGGTGCTGATTTTTTGTTGATTTCGATAGACGGGCTATAATTAACAGTTAAAAAAAATTCAAAGTATTTTATAGTAAACAAATTAATGTAACCTTTTCACATGTATCGTCCGAGAGATTTTTGCAGTTAAACTAAATGATAAATGTAATATAAATATGTTGACATGACATGGATATGATTTTTAATATATCGTCTTATTTATTAATATATTCTTATTATAGTATCGAAGGAGCAATGGCGTAAACAGATTATTTTTATGGGAGGGGTTTACATTTAAACAGGTAATATAAATTTTTATTAAAGTTAATTCCTGCTTCGTTAGAAAAACTTACTGGCGCCATCTGTTGCAGATAAATCTAACTTCGTCAGAAATAACAAATAATAAATTTAAAATTAAAAAATAAAATTTAATTAATGAATTAATATTTGAAAATGTATTAACAGCGTGTCATCCACTACAAGTTTAAAAAAAATGGATTTGAACTCAAATGGATGAATAAAAATTATTTTATTAAGTATTAAAAATTTGAACAAGATATATATATATATATATAAGTAAATAAACATATATAGCGAGAGAGTGAACTAATAGTAGGAATTGAAAAATAAGTTGGCGAAAGCGTTGAGGTGTAATATTGAAACTAAAAATTAATAAATCTTTTGGTGCATCTCAGGGATTTGATCCCCCATCAACGAGTGCACCACTGCGAAGGAATGTTCAATATCTGTTTAAGAAATAAATGAAGCTCTAAAGAAACGAGAAAATTTCACTGTAAACTTTTAACTTAATAGTCATTCAGAATTTAGATAGAGAAGATGACAATTTTAATACATTTATATTATAATTAAATCAATATTAATTTTACATCAGAATGCTCAAGAAAGAAAGAAAAAAATTAATAGTTTTGTAAGAACTCGAAATAGTGTGTAAATTAAATTGCCAATTAGATAAAAGATTAATTATACGAATAAATATTAAAGAAATTGATATTTAGTAAATGGGAAATAAGTTATAGGAAAAGATTACACGAAATGAATGAAAACAAAACAGTTAAATTTTGTAAATTTATTTTTTCTAAAGAATAGTTAAGTTTTAATTTTCTTAATTGCTGGTACTTCGTCATTTCTAGTCAATTATGAACTTAGGAAAGGAAAAGATAAAAACACAGAATAATTTAACTAAGCATTTTAAGTTAATAAAAGCAATACGATTTTTAGATGCAAAATGGTAAATTAATGTAATATACATATTATAAAAGCAAAATGTAAAATTAATAATGAGTGTGTATTAGGCAAGAAAAGGGTTCTTTAAGATTACTAAAAAGCATTTCTCATCAGACACAACCAATGTCTAGGTATATATTATTGAATAAAAAGTGTTAAAAATTAATCAATTGCTCTCGGTTCATTATAAACTTACATATTGCAATAATATAAAATTTCAAAAAGAATGTTCGTAAGTCACGCTTATAGAAAGAGGACTACAGGAAAAAGTCTGCAAAGTTCTTGCATTAAATCATATAAATGATGTATTAAATACTTCAACTAAAAAAAAACGTATAAACATCATACAAGCTTAGCTATGCATTTGAATAAAAAAAGCAGAAGAAACAACTAATGTAATAGAAAGAAAACACACGGTGATTTTGCCAGCATTGCGTATGATTCACTCAGTCAAAAAATGACTAATTGTGTGTTAATAGACACTAAGTAAAAATAATAGGATGATTATGAGAATTGATTGTTAAAAAAAAGAATTTAAGATTATCAAAAGAAAAAAAGTTTCTAAAAATGAAATAGCAGATTTTGAACAAGCAACCACATTATCCACGTGTCCAAAGAATTCAAATTGCTCATTTAAGATTCGATATGACATTTTTCATTTTAAACTTGTATATATATATAAGAAAATTTGTAAGGAATCCTTTGACACAAGTACATTTGGATTCATCAACTGAAATTATATCTTTAAAATGGGTTTTCAAAATAAATCACATTTTTTTTCATTAATTTATTATTTCGTTAAAAATTAGAAAATTGTTACAAACTAAGCCAAAATAAACATTTAAACCGCGCCAAAAATAAATAAACAAATACGTCATAATAATTTATATATATTTAGATTTTTAAATGAATACCAATGAGTTTAATAATGATGAACATGTTCGATATAAAAGTAAATATTGATCTGGCCGATACAAATTCTATACTCATCATTAACTAAAAAAACACTCTTCTATTATAGATAGTTTTTGTTCGTTGTATTTGTATTAACCATGAGCGTTGTCGCTTTAGGGTTGTAACTTAATCTTTTAGTCGCCAAATCTGGGAATGGGAAAGCGTTAATCCTGACGATCCTGATCAGGACAATGGAATTAAACTATTAAATTATTGTATTGCCATCAGTCCTTAATAAGTGCGAAGTGAAAAATTTCGAATTAATCTGACCTTTTAAAGTGGGTAAAAGTCGCGTTCAAAGATTTCGTTACATACAGGTGAAGCTAATAAAAGCGTGTTAAAAAAAATTTATTTTTATTGCTTTTAAATTCTTCGAAAACTGAAAATAAAATTGAAAATAAAATTGAAAATAAATTAGAAAACTGAATACAATTGGATATGAATAAAAAATTAAAGAACGTTTATTAAATGTAATTATTTTGAGTGTTTTTTCCCCACCATAATCTAATATATATAAAAAAAAAAAATTGTAAAAGTTCTATTTAAGCTGGTTTAATTATTAGAAGCGGTCGATTTAAACAACACTAAATAAAACCCTTTTTAAAATCCTTCAAGTTCAATACATTAAAATCGCTTCATTAAAATACTTTATTCTTATCACATTCGTAATAATAAGTCACATAAAGCGAAGAGAAAATAAAATCTTAAAGATTACAAAGGTGTTAAATGCATCATATACTGCATATCATTAAAATACTGCTTTCTTTAAGCTTTCTTCGAGGATAAAACACAAATTAACAAACAAAAGCAGGTCGTGAAAATTCGATGTAAAATAACAAATGCAAATGATGGTACTGACATGTAAATTAAATTACTTTAGTTCACGACTACATTGTGCATTATACAATTGGAGCAAGATATTTCGAATAAATATAATTATAAAACGATTCACAATGAAATGGCTTTCAGATTCTAACCATTTACATCAATTACACTAAAGTACTTATTTATTTCCAACTTTTGTGTTTCAAGTTAGTTTAATGACAAACAAATGAATCAAGCTTACGACTGTTAGAATTCGGGTGAATTTTTAATTAGTCTTTTTAATTACTTACAGTGGATTTTTCTAACTCATTGATTCATACAAAATACCCTTATTAGTATGCGTATACAGGCTGATTCAAAAGTTGAATAAAAAACGAATACTTAAAATCGATATACAACAATATTGAATTAGTTGGACCCAATTTGTTACAATGTGGTTTTTTTATAGGTCAAGGGTTATTCCCTTAATTAAAATAGCAGTTTAACTATTTTAAGTATAAATAAAGTAGTTCTCACAGCAAAGACAAATTAATCAATTGTTTCCTGATTTTATTCGATAATTTTCAACAATATAATGGTTATTTCTATAGCTAGTAATGAAATTTAAGTTTTCTGAAAGATGAACACATTGGAACTGTGTAAGCGAATTGCCTCTTCCCCTATCCCCTTTTAAAACCCTTTTATGTCGCTTATTCAATAGATTTCAACCGGCCCTTTGCCCTTGAGCCAAGTTGTCCTTTGCCCTTGAAAAAAAGTCTTGTGGTGTAAATTATCAATCATTAGACCAGAACAATATTTTAAATATGTTTTATGTTAACATGTAACACTTTGTGTCATAATAAATATAAAGCATTTGACTCTAACTGAGTTATAGCTATGGAATTGTTTCTTTAATTTTGGCAAGTAATTTTCCTATGAAATGAAAAATATTTCTATAAAATTTGACATCTGTAAGATCAATGGTTATCTCTATAGCTAGTCATGAAAATAAGTAAAGAGCTCTGGAGAAGAGTATTATTTATTTATATACACGATATTCTTTAAAATTTTTGACTACAAAAATTAAAAATTTACGAAACACTTCAGAAGATATAATCTTGAAGATAAGATCACTAGAATAACTTAATGTATTTAACTTTTTCTATATTCTTAAAAATACAAACTTACCCGTCATTTTAAGTGCCCTGTCAATCACTAAATGATTAAATATATTTTGTACATGATTTAAATTTTCAAATAAAGCTTTTAGAAAGTAAGTTACTTGAAGGTTTATGGACTCGCATCAACGAGTCTTATAAGTATCTAGGCTTTTTCAAACCTCACTTAATGTAACTCTTCAATGAGATCCATAGCAAAAATATGACTGCTTTTAAACGGCCTCTCTCTTTTCAAGATTTCTTTTTGAAATTTCCACTTATTAACTAAGGTTCCCTTTAGCTACTAGTTTCTGGAAGAGAAAGAAGCTAAGAGATTCGTTGAGTAGTTGTATACTCAATTTCTTGATACCTGTCGATAAATCAAAAGCATGTGAAAATTCCTTGACTTAACGGTGGGACAGTTGTAAAAATGCCTTTAAAACCTTTTTTAAGTTAATAGGAATTATGGAGATTTTAGGGGGAGTTAATTTCTGGATCCGTTTAGAAAAGTTTACAAGACCTTGCGTATAATAAGAAAGGGAGAGAATGAAAGGGTGAAAGAAGGAAAGAGAGATGGAGAGAGAAAAATTTTTACCACCCGGGCGATCTTTTATTTTATAAAAATGAAAATAATTACTTGGGGCAAAGTTTCCAAAAACCCCCAGCAACTGTGTTCCCAACACGTGGTGCGACATTAGTGCTTTTCCTAATTACGCAGCCAAGAAACAGGCCAATTAAAAACGCAAACACGAGGCCCTGGCGCAAGCTGATTATTTCAAAAACAGGGGGCGTCTAGGGGGGTGGCTTAATTACGCTGCCCATTATCGTGATGTTGATTATCTTAATCAGAAGCCAAAAATATCTGTTCAGCTCTCCTTCGGAGACGAGCGGTAGAAAAATGCCGTAATAAAAGCGTTTTGTGTGCAGGAGGATCGCACTCCTCTTCTTGTTTCGTCTAAAGACGAACAAAACAGGAGTTTAATTATTCCGGCTAAACTGCTCTCGGTTCCCAGGTGTTCCAGTTCCCGCGCTATCCAACACGGAATTCATAAAACAGTTGCAAATTAAAACGTAGCTCAGCGCCCAAACTACCTCGTCTTTTCGTTTAAGTGCGGATAAAAATTTGCAAATCTTTTAATAAAAATCCTCATAAAACATTTCAACTTGGCGAATAAGAAAGATACGGAGTTAATCAAGACGCAACAGTTCGCACGAAACTCCTCACTACTTTAAATACCGCCCAATAGAGAACTCTCTAGATCCCCTCCACTTGCAGGCGGCTCACTTTTTTCACTCTATCCCTAAAGTTTCCTACCTCCCGCCCAAAAATGTATCGTAAGTTTGATTGTAAGAATCCCTTCCAAACTCAAACAATGCCATTTTCTATAAGGTTTAAGATTGTGCGCGTATATATATATATATATGGTCATCAGCCAAAAATTGCTTTTTGACTTTTTAAGATCTCTTATTTTTTGTTCTACTTGACCTTTTTACTTCATTACACATAGTTATTTTGTGTGATGTACTTTTTTAAACTTTAAACTATAATTCTTCATATACTTTTTCTATTTCTATATATAACTTCCTTATTTATGCTTCACATTTTTTCTTAAGCAATTTGAATGAAATTGTGAGCCTTCAAAGGATATTTGCAGCACATATTCAAAAAACTAACAATATAAATCCATTTATTTTACTTTTTTATTTAATTTTTTTGCAAATGCTTCTGTCGCTCATCCGGTATAGTGGTTAGCGACAGTGATTGCTGTGCCGTAAGGCCTGGGTTCGAATCCCGGAGAAGGTATGGGTGCTTGTAAATGTATAGTACCTTTGCGGCATGGGGGTACTCTAAATAGACGTCGAGTCACTAGTCCTCTCATGAGGTTGGTGGAAGGGGAAGATCGACGGGGGTCCCTCACCATCCCTAGGGTGTTCTCCCTCAACATTGGAGTGGAACCGAGCCAAAACGTACTGTCACCTGAATGGTACTCAAAGTTACGGCTAACGACATGCGTACATCTAGACCTTTGCCGCAATGAATTTCGTGGGCCTCGATCTGACATCGTCACAGGTGGCATTAGTAACGACAACACATGATTCTTACAATTAGAAAATAAGTTCTTTATATCGACGAATATAGTAAATGGTATTTCTGGAATTGAAATGTAGAACATTTATAATCATTCAAATATATAGATTAAAGAGACTGACTATATAGCATTTATTTATATTTCACTAAATTATTTGTGACATTTTTCTGAAAATGTGTATGAGTAAATATTTTTATCAATGTAAAAACATTCTATTGTAACAATGAATTATTTGTAATATACCATTCTTTCGAAAATAAAATTATTTTAACAAGAAATAAAACAATCCACTAATAAAAAATCAAGGCTATTGAAAATGCCTGAAATAAGAATTTTGGGTTAACAATAATCCAGAATGATTTTTTACTTAATAGAGGGACTTTGGATCTCTCTCTTTTCATAATATTTTAAAAAGTAGATTTTTTCCCGCTAGAATCTGAGTTTACTTACAACTGTTTTTAAGTCATATTATGAAAGAAGTAATTCACTACTTCTCCAATGCTATCAAAACCTGCTTAAAACTCAAATTTAAAATTTTTTCTACGCAAATGATGGTTTAAAACAGTAATAATTTATCTCATAAATTGATAGTGTTTACGTAGAATTGTGTGTGTTTCTATAGTTAAGTCAAAGGCTCAAATTTATATTCGTTAAGGAATACATAGGATCAAATTACAGACAATTTCAAAATTTCCATACAAAAATCGTAATATATTAAAAAAGAATTTCACTTTTTTTAATCTTTTTTAAGATTTTAAAAATAAAGATTGTGGTAAATTTCAAGATTGTATTCATCTGTATGTTATTATTATTATAGTTAGTTGTGTTTTTGAAGGTATTTATTTTGATACTTTATATTTATAGATAAGATATGAAGCATGCAATTATTTAAGTATTAAAAATCCTATATAAGTAAAATTGAATTTTTAAATCTGAAAATTCGTCATTTGAATTCCAAAATATGACACAATGATAAAGATGTATTAGTATTTTTAAAAAAAAATATGTAATACAACTATCAACTGTTGCTATAGTCAAACTTTTGTATTCTTAAAACGACACAACCATTTTCTGTCGTTTTTTCTACCAACTTACAGTAAACAATTAAAAAACGAACTCTTTGGAAACACTCCTGCTTTTTGATAGCAAGTTTCTTCGATCCATATTAATAGTTAAATTAATAAATATTGAGATTGTTCATAAATCTGTTGTACAAAGGAAATAAACATGTCAGATTAATCTTTAAAATCATATTTAATTTTAAAAAGTCTTGAATAATTCTACAAAAATTACAACTAAAAGAATCCGCAGATAAATATGTATTCTTAGAAAACTAAATTTAATTCTTATAAAAGAATAGGAAGAAAAATATTAATAACAACGATATCTTTTTTTAAAAGATAAATGCATTAATTCGATTTTTTTCCTACCAAAAGACAAAAAGATTTAAAAGGCAAAGAATTGGCAATTAAATGAAGCCTTCGACTTCGCGGAATTTGATAGTTCCCCTTTGCAACAAGAAGTTCGGGAGGGAAAAAAAACCCTTCCAAAATCGGAGTTTATTTGAATTTGAGTGGAATTAGAATCATCTTTAAAGAAAATATTTCAATAAACACACACATAATCTGTTAATGTTCCTTACATTAGCGGAACAATTTTAATGATACCGCGGACAAATTCATTAGCGAAAATTAACGCGGATTGAAAAGAAAATGTTCCAGTGGAAAAAAAACCCATAAACAATCAAATCAAAGGGAAAGCTAGTATAATCTTCTGAAACTCTACTCGCATATTCTTAATCGTAAATGTATTGCAAGAACAATTTTGCGCTTTTTATCAGCACATTTTTACGACGATAATACAGTGACAGCGCACCGTCTATTTTTTATCCGTAAAAATTTTTGCTTAACAAAACTTGAATTAAATAGTGCATCTTATTGCTTTTTTACAGACTTTAGTTTTTTTTTTTTTTTTTTTTTTTTTTTTCGCTTTACTTACTCCTAAACCTCATATTAAATCTAACTCCGGTGTAAAAAGGTAAAAATCTAACTCGACGATAAGTAAGTAGTAGTAAAAAAAAAAACAACGAATTTTGGGGGAGGAGGGAGCTAGAATCATCCGACCAATCTGATGTGATCTGCTGTCAACTGTTTGCTGCGTCGCATAACGCTCGCCAGATGGCACTATCGGCAAGAAAATAACTTTGGGATCGTTTCGGCCATACAAAAATTGTTAACGGGAGAGTGAGCTACAAAAACGCACTAGAAATTTAAATTACCGGCTAACAAATAACCCAACCGTATGCAGAATGGTGGGAAATCAGTTTAAAGGGGGATAGGAGGGGGGACTATTTAAGCCATCATGCGAATAAAATTAATTGATACAACTTTAAAACAGTTGACTATGTCTCGGAAAAACTAGTTAACAGCACCAACCGGAACTAAAATGATTATTTTTACGGCGTTATTACGGCTTAAAAGAAGATGAGGGTTAAAAAAATAATAATAAAAAGGAAAGAAAGAAAGCAAAAAATTATAACAGCTGGGGGGGGGGGGGGGGGGGGAGGAAAAAAAATTTATGAATAAAGTACAAAAATTAGAGAAGCGTGCATTGAGAGATTCCCGTTTTATAGGAACCAGCTGTTGATGAAATCTTTTCCCGGCTTTTTGGATTGGAACGTTGTCAATAAAACACTAGTTATTTCACACTGTTTTAGCTCGGCAGTGCAGTCAGCCGCATACATTGTGAATAAAGAGTTAAAAAAAAAAATCAATGCAAACATCAATAGAGAGAACATCGTAATGTAGACTGCCTGCAATGAACAGTTAAAAAAATCCCTTTATTTTGCTCTTTTCTTTCCGATATCTATTTCTTCTCAGCAGAAGGGAAAAAATGTGAAGGGGAGGGGGTTAACACTTTAGGCTGTCAACGGTTTGAATGAATTATTAAGATTTAAAAGTCGCGGGTATTTTTGATATTTTTTTCCCACATCTTATCGACTTATATAAAGAGCTTGATTTTCTTAATTTTTAACAGTAATATATATATACAGTTTTTTTCCTTTGAGAGTCATGGCTCACCTACTTCGTCAATTTCGAATATTTTTCCCCCTTTTTCTTCTTTTTGTTCTTAAAAACGGAAAGTATCGATTATTTCAATTAATAAAACATTTAAAATCTGTACTTTCAGAATTATTTTAATAAATGTTCTTTTTTTCCCCTTTTTCTTTTTACATTTTCACGTAACCTTATTGAAGGGTTGTATTTCACGAAAAAAAGGGAGAAAGTTTCATAAAGATTTAAAATAAAACCATTATTCGAAAAGGATATTTTCATTCCTTCGTGTTTAGGGATGTATTCATTCCTTGTAATATGTCACTTAAACAAGGCTACTAAATATACAAGTTCGGTATTTTTTTTTTTTTTTTTTTTTTTTTAAAATTAATTTTAAAATAAAAATAAAAAACGCTTATAAAAAAAAAATTTTTTTTTTTTTTTTTTTTTTTTTTTTGAATACGATATAGATAGTAAATAAATAAATATATAAGATGTTTTGAGTTTAAAAGTTTGATGTTATTTAGCCCTTTTTTGCATGATAATGGAAATTTCCATCATAACATTTAATGAACAAAAAATTGTACTCAAAACAGATGTACTGTAAATTGGTTGGAGCTGAAAACTTTTTTCAAGTCTATTGAGTAATAAGGAACGTAGCAGACAAAAAAAAAAAAAAAAAAATCAAATGTCATAATCATTATAGTAGGTTTGAACTTGTCATTCCGCTGTTTGTTGTGGTTGGTAGAAACGTGCGAGTTCTTCATTATTTTTTCAGAACTAATCTGAGTTTTTTTTTTTAGTGTTTGTTAATTCCTGTGCAGTTTATATTGAATACCCCAAATAATCTTCCCAAAACCATGCAAAAGAATTTTACATCACTCTGCAGTTGTTTCACTCTTCTAATGTATAAGGAAAATGTTTTTTACAGTATATTTATTTTATATGTTATTTTTGTAGAGAAATACAGAAGAGAGGGACACATTAAAGATAACTCGGACCAGTTAGAAGGTAGTTGTCAATTAGAAAATGGCCTTGATGACGAAAATTCTGACCACAAGTACCGCGATACAGATGAAATTAGAATAATAATAATAATAATTGTTTTTTTAATTATCATCAGGAATAAACATTTTACAAATATATATTTTATTTTTATATATTTTGCACTAAGCTTAACATGTAAATTTACATGATGATCGATATTTCCATCATAATTTTTTTTATTTATTTTATATTACTTATTTATACTAAAAATTCTTTTAAACACTTTTTTTTAATCTAGAGCAGCGGTCGCCAAACTTTTTGACCTCACGGACCAATAAATTCATAATTTAAATCCCGCGGACCACTATAGGATTTTTTAAGCACTAACTATATTTATTTTTAAAAAATGTGATCCAAGAACATATAAAATGTACCTAAACTAATTTTATCCCAATAAACATCGAATAAAAGAATCTATGCACATGGTTAAGATTGAAGATCATACCCTGCCTTAAAAAAACATCAATAAACAAAAGAAAATACACAAAAACTTCCTTTATAACCCAACTAATGTATTGAATATATTTTATACTGAACTCAATATGTCCACAAGTCCACCTTTAAATGCTTCAACTGAAAAAAACGGAAAGAAACATTAGAAAAGTGCGAAACAAGACGAGACAAAACATATAGCTAAAACAACATAACTCTACAGCAGTACGACTTATTTACCATGGCGTTATTCTACGAAATGGCGTTATTCTATAAAGTAGCCTTTTTATAACTTTTGACGCTTTGTAATGAATTGAATTATATTTCAATGCATCTTAAAACATAACTTAACGTGATGAGTAAGTATATTATACATTTTTCTGGGGACCAGCGAGCTTTTCTCGAGGATCACTAGTGGTCCGCGGACCACCACTTGGGCGACCACTGATCTAGAGCATGAATTATATAATCCTGATTTATTTCCCACACACAAAAAAGAAAAAGATCATGCAAAGAAGGGTTAACAAAATGGATATTAAAAGCTTTACTTACTTCTAATATTATTGTTAGAAGTAATGTTCAAAATTTCTCTTACTTAAAAAATGCTTTTAAACCAGACTAAATCGTTTTTTTCTTAATCATAAAATTTTTAATATATGTTTACATTTTTATAAACACGGAATTTTATTTTCATGCTGTTTCCAATTCATAGTTATTTTATAAAGAATGATGAACTAAAACATTTAATTATGTAACTCTTTTTTTTAAAATTTTGAAATGCTTTCTAAAAGACATTCTTAATATTCTTACATTCTTTATATAATCACTTTTTTACTATAAAAACTTTCACATCTAAACGTTAACTGTTATTAAAGTTTTTCAAACATTTTGAGGAAGTAACTAACGAGTTAATCCAGACGGATTTTTTTTAAAAAAAACTTCTTGTACTTAAAACGTTTGATTTAGAAGAAAAACATTGATGTTACACTAAAAGCTCTTTACAGAAATAATTTCACTTGAAATTAAAATTTCTTTAAAAGCACTCATTAAAGGATTTTGTGCTTATTTCTATACCAATTTTTCCCCATATTTCATTTGTTCGACATTGCCGTTGGTTTCAAAAGTACACTTTTAAGGAGAAAAATCTTAATTAAAGAGAAATTTGTATTTTATTTACATTAATTCACAAGAGTGCAATATAATACATTAAAAGTTGAGCATAATAAATTAAGTTAGAGAAAGTTAAGTTAAATTTTCAGAAAAGTGTTATGCTTTTATAAGTCATATAATCTAACTTTTCGAACAGAATCCGCCATTAAAATTAATTGTTTCGTAGAAATTATAAATAATAATTTTATGTCTGATCATTTTTTTCATTTATCCTTCAGAGGAGTTATTAAATACTCTGTCTTTATAATTACAAATTACAATAAGATATACTTATAGATAGATTAGGAAATTAAAAATAAAAAGCACACACATCTCTTTAAGTTTTTAAAATATACCTTTAAACACAAGAGCATAATATTTTCAGTTCTTAGCATCCAAAGTTTTCTCAGATTTCTTGTAATTAATTAATGTTAAGGTTTTATTTTTGAATTATAAAATTATTACCTCCAATGTGAAGAAGAAATAAATTTTACCATGTAATAAAGTTACTAAATACTTATCTACATCTTTAAAAAAATGTAATTAATAACATTTCAAATAAGATAAATTATTGTTAAGAATATTCATGGAAATAGCAGAACTAGAACTTTTAAATTGATACGATGAATTTTAAACTTTGAAAAGAAACCCCTAACTTAGAATGACACACCTGATAAGTAACGAAGCAATTTTTAAAAATATTTATCAAAATTATTTTATATCTTTATTTAGGAAAAAAAATTACGTCACCTTAAATTGCACTACAATATTACGTGTTTAAAATATATCGAGCCCATTTACAAAATACTTTTTCTCTCTCTTATATTTACTTTATTAATTTTGACTTTTAATCAGAAAGTAATTGTATACCTACTATAGTTTTTCAAAGGGGAAAAAACTCTTGAAAGTACATTACAAAACCTTTTATATATTTAAGGATGAGCTAAAATTTAAATTAATTATAATAATTTAACTAAGTACACAGAAGGTTCATAATATAGTAGAATTTATTCATATGATTTTTTTATCAGAACTATTCTTATATATTTTTAACTGATTCAAACAATTGAAGAGTTCGTACAAACCAGACACTAACGAACAAGAAATTAATCTTTCTTTTAATTTAACTAAATAATTTACAAACTCAGTTTGAGAAGTATAATAAAAGTAAGTCCC
>BMAV01002554.1:486687-555576 GCA_019973955.1 Trichonephila inaurata madagascariensis | reverse complement strand
AAACTTAGAATATGCGAAGTTAAAAAATATCTCTAGGTCTGAATTTGCTTCATCTATAAGAGTTTGTGATATTTTTATTACAGGAAGAAAAGAAATTCATGACATTCCTCTTTTTCTTTGCGACTGACCCTAAGAACACTGTTATATATTAAACTAGATAATTCAATTGAGACTTCCGTTCTTAGCATCTTTGCAAAAAAATAACTCTTCAAAAGAAAATGAGCTCTGGAGTAAATATAACCAATAGTATTGAATAAACCATACTAGATAAATTAATCAAATTGAAAAAGAGCCTCAGAGGGTAACAAACCAATGCTACAATTAATATTACGATATTATTATAGACTCTAATAACACGAATAAAATAGCAGTTGAAGAATGAATATTTTATTCCAACTTAAACTACACCCTAAAAAATGTTCGAAAAATACACTTCGCCAATATAAAACCGACTTTATCCTTGAGTGAAGATCAAAAGCTTTAAGAAATCTCTTCAAGGACCAATGGTGCTTTAGATCCAGGAAATATACCACGAAGAATCCTTTTTCTTCACAGGACTGTGTCCTTTTCTTCTCAACTTCATTAACTGAAATAAAATTAACCGACTATGATGCAAATTTCCTCTCTTTCTGCAGGAAAAAATTCTTCTTCGGTACCTTTCGCAACCTTTAAAATCAATTAATCACTCGTAGCAACGTAACAGAAAGAGAGAAGAGTGGAATCTGAAAAAAAAGGGGGACACTTCTTTTCGTGGTATATTCATGAGTCTAAATAACCACTCCAGGGCCAGAGTCCATGTGTCACTAGTACAAGACAAGGGAGGGCAGTGCTAACTACCGGTAAACGCCCACCCAAACTTTCATTAGGGCATACTAATGCTTCGAACCCCCACCAGTTCCATTCATTAAGGGGAAGGGGGCATATGTGTATGCAAATGATGCAAGAACCTAGATTTGGACACGTAAAACCAGGGTCTAGTTGGAAGCAGAATTATTTCTCTAAAGACCAGTGGAATTAATTTGACGAAACAGTAATACCTAGGCTTGGAGTCCAATGAAACTGAGTAGAAGTATTATTTGTTGATTACTGAATATTTTAAGTTTTTCGAATGCCTTAAATGCATAGTGCTTTCTTCTAATAACTGATAGAAAATCATATTTAACCTTCAGTAAATTTATTTCGTAAATAATCTTATACTCTAATTTTAAAAACAGAAAAATGACATTTTTTTCAATGTATAATATATATTAATGTGCAATATATATATATATATAATCAGCTTTCTTTTTAAAGTTTAACTCTGTTTTTTTACAACTTGAAAATCAATGCATGAACTTCTTTCCTACTTATTTAATTATGTAATTAGTATTCATAAAATATCTGAATTTTTTAAACTTTTTTTTACTACTGAAAAATTTACAGTGCCTTGTGGAGTTGAGAGTGCAAGTATATTTAAGGTTTGCAAACATACTTCATATTGTTTATAAGAAATGTATGTAATAGAATTTATATAAATGCATGAGCATTTTCTTATCATTAAATTGATTAATTGTGTATATTTAATTTAATCTTTTTTTCTGCAAAATTAGTATTATATAAAAGCGAGAAAGAATTTTTACAGTGCTTTTAAAAGAAAAGGGGGCGAAAATCAAAGTGCGTTATTTTCCGAATGCTATGTTTTGCTGTATTTTATCTATACAGAATAACAGTATTATTTTGATTGCTTATGTGAACCTTTCATTTTTAATTGTTTCTAACTCCTAAAAAATATTAAATTTCTTAATAAATCTTGCACTAAATAATTTTAACTTTGTAGAAAGTAATACACGAAGAATATTATAAAACATTTTCTAATTCTCATTAATAAATTAAAATCGAACAAACCAGATCATGTAAAACCACATTAGAAAATACCAAAAAAAAAAAAAAAAAAAGAATAAATAGAAACAAGTTTAATAAACACTATGCAAAATTTGAAAAAAATCCCAAGAACACTTCTATATATATATAATACCTTTTTTTGAGACAATAATTTTTAAAGGAGAGGAAAAAATTATTTGAATTTTCTGAGTTCTACTCGGTATCACGGTTTGATGACCTAATAGCACCTTTGGCTTAGTGTTAAAACTTATAAAATTAGAGTCAAGATATAAAATGAATAACCTGATTTATATTGAGCAAACACGGATGGATTTCGAAAGCTCGAATATTTACCCCGCCAAAGGCCCATCTTAAAACAGTGCAAACATCAAGACATAGGACCTTAAGACATGCAAACTTGATTGAATCATCTTTACACCAATAAAATACCTTCAATTTTACTTCTCAAAAGCCGTTATTTTGCAATAAAATGAAGGTGCAACGAACGATTTTATTGCGGTGTCCAATAAATATTTTACGTCTTTCGAAAATTCAATTCGAGGAGATAAGTCAGTTTAAAGGAATAATTAACATTGCAACTAAATAACCAACAAACTGGAGTCTTTCAAGTAGTTGATTAATTACACACCCGGGAGTTATTAAAATCATATCGCCCGTTCGTATATACGGATCTAAAAGTAAGCCCAAAATTATATGAGAATGGTGAGCAGATTCTTCAGGATCCTCCCCCAAGTGGTGACAGAAGAGAAAATAGAATGCGACTGTCTAGGACAGCTGTAGTATAATTATCGGTGTTAATAGATCTTGGTCATTGAGGCACAGACTAATACAGCTAAGCCAGCTATTGTAGCAATTTCTCTAAGTTGTATCAGTAGAGGAAAGATACTATGCAATTTATCTTTCTTTCCCCACCTCTTCTTTTACCTTTTCTTTTTTGTTTTTCCCTATCCTGTTCTTTTCCGAGGTGGTGCTTTAGTCTGAAGTCATTGGATTATTCATTAGTGAAATTTGATACCGTTTCATCCTGTTTCAGAGAACAGTGAAAAAAAATCACCTTAAAATCTTGTACAGCTTCTTCCGACGCGTTTTTTTTCTCTGTGAAACTTTGGACAAACTCCGTGAGTCATTTGTAGACAGTTTAGGGACTTATAAAATATCTTTCGGGTGAAGTATTGGGAAAACAATTACGTTCAATAATTATAACGCAAAAATTCGAGAAGGATGCATGCTTTTCCATAGAATGTTTTCATGGAAGCTTATAATTCAATAAACTGTCTCTGTACACACGCTGTTTTCTAACTATTAGACAAACCACTTTATTAATGTGAACGTAATTTTCATTAACTTTGTACTAGAGTATATCATATATCTATACCGCTCTTATGTTTGTATAAGTACATAAAAATATTAGTCTGAATTTAGTTAACGCATGTCTCAGAACTAGTGAATGGATGATTTTTTTTTCTTTTTGCTTTCAGATTTGTCTCCAAAATATGTTTTCCCTTATTAGTGGTTGTTAATAGTGTATAGGAAGTATGTAAAATTAGTAAAGTTAACCATAGTTTTAAGATTATGGTCTTAAAATATTTCATCATGGAATTTTATAAATATAAATTAATGCACTTTAAACTTCATTTAAGACAAATATGAAATTATTTTTTCGTTTATTTTTTTGCGGGATTTTATTTTGTCATTTTATCGGTAACATAGATATTTAGCCTCAATAAAAAGTTATTAGAATATAATAGGAAAAAGCAGATAAAAAAATAAAAATACACGAGTTATACATATACGCACACACATATAATTCTACCAGAAGTAAATATATACTTTTAACTCGCCATTACAAAATAAACTTTAAAATTTAAACAGCAAATACAACGGTAAAATAAGTAATAAGATAAGATATGCAATTCTAAGTTTATTGTTACCTTATAAAAATATATAAATTTCATTCAGTTTCTTTAATTCATGATTTAAAAGTCTAGGAAATTTAACCATTGCTATTTTTCAATTTTTACATAAAATAAGCCATCAAATGTAAATGAAAAATTAAGAGATAAAGCTAAAAATATCTACTATGAGTATTTGAAGGAACACGAAATAATTCCTTAGCAATAATTTTTAAAAAAGCTTTTTACTCTTACGGTAAAACTAAAAATGTTCATACAAGTCATTAACATAATCACTAAAATAATTTTTAAAAAATGAACATTCATCAACACTCGTATATGTTGAAATAAATTTAAAGCTCAATTTAGCTGTGACCTCAGAGAATAATAGACTAACTGCTTTTACTTTAATGGGAAATTTCTTCTTTAAAAATCCACTTATAAGCTACCTACTTAAATAATTGAGAGAGAAAAGACGGAGAAACTGGAAATTTATAATAACGAAATGAAGTACTGTATCAGTTCCTTTAAAATTTGCTACGAATAGAAGTGATTACTCAAAGCATTTCTGTATTCAATTTCGTGCCCAAAGCTTAAGATTGAAACAGTAGAAATAGAGAAATGAAGGACTAAAGGCAATTGCATAACGAAGCCAATTTGAAGATTTCTTCGCTCGTCTCCAGTTTGGGGGACAGTTTAATTGTTTGAAACTTCTATACAGAAGAGTTGAAGAACTTCGAGCACTTTTAAGAGGAGGAGGGAATTGAATGTACATCACCGAGAAACTTACTAAACCTTTATATATGTGTGTGTACAGGCAACAAATTCTTTAACAGTCAGATTTTTTTTTTTAATTGAATGAAATATATGAGGGCCTTTTAAATCCATGGAGTAATTTTCAGTTCGAGTTTTTACGCGACAGTGATAGTACGGGATTCATTTTCCGCAACGCATGAAAATCTTATCAACGTAAAAATGCGTCTTTTATAAATTTAAACGAGGGTGTAATTAACGACAAGCAGTCTCTTATTAGACTACATAGTGGCTACGGTTATGAAGTAAAAGGCGCAATTAATGAAGGCTAAAAAGCGTGCTGATTACAGTTTTAAGATTATCTCTTAGTTCAAATATCTTTTCACTTCATTTAAAAATATTTATGCATAATTATTAATTATGTTAAAGATTATGCATTATAAACTTCAGATCAACGTTCGCTTTGTTAGTGATGATTAAAAACAGTGGCGTAACATACACCCCCGCATTGCGAGGGGGGGTCCAGGATTCTACGGAGCCCAAAGTACGTATTTGGGCTTGGGGAACAAAACCTGACTTTGCGGGGGGGGGGGCACTAATATTCTCCGTTACACCACTGATTCAAAATGAATATAGAACAGAAGTTATACTAATTATATGATTATATCCATATTGCTATCATTGCTTCGAATCTTGTAGTAATCGGTGATACTGAAACATTGGAATATTAAATGAGTTTTGATTTTTTCCTATAAAAACGGTATATAATGTTCGAAATGATGCAAGATAAGTTATCTAAATGAGTTATACGAATTCTTTTTACCGTATTAATTCGATTCTAAGCCGCACTTTTTACCTATTGTAAATACTACTGAAAATCGGATGTGACTTAGAATCGAAGAAGGATAAATTCGTTGGATGGGGGAAATTGAGCAGGATACTGACGGTTAGAGCAATTACAGGTTCATGTATGAATTTAAAACTTTAAGGAAAATTCATAAGAGGTAAATAATTAATTTATTTTACCAGTATAATAGTTTCGTAAATATTAGACATTGATAAATTTTCTTACACTTTTTTTTCTAATTTTTTCACAAGAGAATTTAGAGGGCGGCTTAGAATCGATGGTGACTTAAGATTCGAATAAATATGGTAGTTTTTAATAATTTAACTATAATCCAAATGAATTACTTCTACATAATTAGTAAAGGGGGATGGCAGCTCAAATGTTAGCTTCGTCACATGATTGTGGCTCAGAATTATGAGGTCCGTTACCAATAGCCTTTGTATTGCTTTGAAGTGCAACAGAATTTTCTAGCTTAAAAAAAACATAAATTCGTTTGTGTGAGATATAACAAAAAACATACAAAGACAGAAATAAGAAGCAAGAAATAATTGTGGATTACAGATATTACTTAAACACTTATCTTTACCCTTTGATCTGAAGTAAGACATCCAGTATGTTAACCTATTTCCATCACAAAAAGTGGATAAAAAATATAACAAAAACTTTATTAAGGAAAATCTATTATTAGCTTGTTTTGTTGTAATAAGTATCACACAGAAATCTCTCTATTCACTTATATCATCTCTTCCATAGAGGCACTCTAACAATAAGATTATCCTTCACTAACAGGGAAGTTTGTATCATTCCCAGTTATAGAATAATAATAATCCAATAGTAAGATAAAGAAAGGGTAAAGTATTGTTGGCAATTTTCACAATAGAAAATCAGTTAGAAAAATCCACCATGCATCACTTGTATCATTAACGTTGCCTACAACTGCAAGGTCAAAGTGCATTATATTTTGACAAAGATGCTCGCATCGTTTATTGTACAAAACATCACCAAGCAGTCAAATAGAAGCACTTTTTGTACGGTGTTCTAAAAAAAACTTTTTTTTTAAATATCCATTCTTCAGAAATATAATTTGCAACAAATGCTCGCTTTGTAAAAAAAAAAGATTACATTGCTTACAACATTTTTTAGTAGTCTTTTCTTTGTGCAAGCTAAATGACAGACAGATAAATATTTTTTCTCATCGTGAAAGGCGGTTGGGGTGGAGTGTAGAATAACAGTTTGGTTCCACCCCCGCATATCGTCACCCAGTGCTACCATTGGTTCCAATATCAAGAAGATTGGTGGGGGAGGAGAAAATTGTTTTGTACTAGTTTATCTGGTAGCCAGAGGACTCGCTTTTGCAAACTTGCTAAACAAAAGGGAATCCTTCACAAAAGGAGTGGCGGCAACGATGCAGAACCTAACTCCGATCCTAGGGTTTATTCTCTTCTCAACTTAATTGTCAATAATTATCGAAGAACTAAAAAGACGGAATCTCTTCTTTTCCCGTAGAAAAGGAAAAAGAAGAGGAGTTTTCCAAGGACTAAGCCAGTAGCAGAAGCCTCAGTGGACAAAGTGAGAAAACTTTTATAAACAGCGACTAATTAAAAAAAAAAAGGTGGGGCGCAAGGAGCAGGAGATCGCTTTGTTTTTTTCATTAGAAAACGAAGAAAAAAAAACCTGGCTGTCACTTAATTATTTAGGACGTAAAGTGCGTTATTTATGCGTGGCCCCTGTAGGCTGGAGACTAAGGCAGAATAGTCTGATTACTGAAGCATTAAGAAACGCGCTCTCTCTTTCTCTCCCTTTTCTTTCCACCCAACCCCTTTTATCCCCCGCTTCTTTTTCCTCCCCTTTTTTAACCCTCCCCTGCGTAACTATGCACGGAATCCTCTCCTTCTCTTCCTCAGTCGCATGTGTGTGTGTCTTTTCTCTCCAGAGACAAGCAAGCAACCCTTTTCTCTACAATAATTGATCGCGGCCTTAATTACCAGTTTCATTATCAAGGATCGAAGAACTGAGAGCGTGCCCTAAGGGCGTAGCGCCCCGGGGATCTACGCCACCCTATGCAAATGGCCGAAGATAACAAGAACTATGACCGCAAGAATTTCCATATTAATACCAGTTCAAAAACTTCTCGCACCCTTTTTGCCAGCAATGGCTTTTTAACTCGACTTCTTCACAGAGTCTTTCAGCGGAAAAAGTAAGCATAAAAGTTCACTCCTCACTACAAATATACTACCCATCCCATAAAACAAGCAATACCATTTCTGGAAATTTACTACCATTGGAACGGGAAGTTAAGTCATACAATGCAAAAGTTGATAAGATATGTGTTCTCGTAGTTGTCTTAAATATAAATAAGTTTCATTATTCTATAAGGAAAGGTAATTTCTTTCATTATAAAATGATTTTTAAGTAAGTCTTTACCCGATAATGTACTTGAGTCTCTAAAAAAAGAAATCGGCACGAAAGTTTTAAGTAAATATGCACCTATTAACCACAACAGAGCAATAGGTCTACGAACATTAGCATTCCAAACATGTCTAAAACAAAAAGATCATTAGTTAATTAATTAGTTGCCATTAAGGTATAACAGATTATTAAATGATTATTTTCCATATATGATGTTGCAATAGAATACTTTATTTAAATTTTCAGATTTAAGGTATCCGACTACGTTCGGAACCATGATTTTAAAAAAACGCATAAATATATAATTTTCATGATATTTAGTGTCACTTAGATTAGAATGCATGTATAAAATTGTTTTAAGGACATTATGACAAAACAAATCATTTAAATACAATATTTTGGCAAAAACTGAACTTAGGATAACCTTTTTTCCAAATGTTCTCCTTTTGTAAAAAGTGCTTCTATTGTATTAATATTTTGCCTGTAAATAGCTCAGACCTCTGTACAGAGGCTCAACTATGATTTTTGAAAAATTCAAATTATTTTCAGAGTTACAACCATTTGAAATAATTATCGGCGTACTTTTTTAAAATTTCTCCCTTCTGTTTTCGTAAAACATGGATAAACCGACTTCCGAGTTATGCACTTCAAAAATTCTAGTTGAGCCTTTGTACAGATGTCTGAGCTGAATACAGGCAAAATATTAATACAATAGAAGCATTTTTTACAAAATGAGAACATTTGGAAAAAAGGTTATTCTAAGTTAATTTTTGGCCAAAATATTGTATTTAAATAATTTTTTTTGTCAAGATGTCCTTAAAACAATTTTACACATGTATTCTAATCTAAGTGATACTAAATATCATAATTATTATCCATTTACAGGCTTTTGCAAAATCACGGTTCCGAACGTAGTCGGATACCTTAATTAAAAAAATTTGCTTCAGAGCCATCGCACATTTTATCAGTCGAACAGATTTACTTAAAAAATATAGAGATTTCTTTTTACTCAGTCTGAAATTAAGAAAGATAACGAGCATGCTAAATGCATAATTTGACGCAAAATGATGTTCGAATGAGTAAAAAATATCTGTATTTGCTCAATCGTTTCTGAAAAACCCATAAAAGAACCTAAGATCAATTTAATATGAAGACTATCGAAGTGTAAATCAATCTTTCTAAGATCTAGTTCATTAATGAAATCAAGGGCAATAAAACTACCAAATGAAAAATGGAAAAAAAGCAATAGGTTTAAGATTGAATAATTTACGCATGAATATTGTACTGGATGCTCATGAAAGAGTTTTAATTACTATATATTAATTTTACACCGTATTGAAACGACATAATTATTATTTAAGCCAAATAATATATTTTTGACGACAATTCCGAGCTTTGGTAACAGGAAAAACGTTTGAAAACAATTGCATCGTTTTTATTCAACTGAAAAACAGTTTATTAAATTTAGATAGGGTAATTTAAAATAATGTTATTGAATAACAAAAATTAAAAAAAAAAGAATGTCTTTCAGTTTTTGTAAACACCATCGCCTATTAATTAATTAAAAAATTTCAGCAGTATGGAAAATGCCATTGTGTCGTATACAGAAATAATAATTACTTAATTAAGGAAACAGATTCAAAGATGTTTTTAATGCATGCGAATATAACTTAAGATACACGTATGATCTTTTTAACCCTGCTGAAGCTAATATCCATACCTAATTCATTGAATTAGTGCGTTTATACCAATAAATTCAATTATAATTAGTAGTTGCTAAGCAGAGACTTTAAATTTATACCATAAACTTATTTAAAAAGCTAAAATAAATTAATTAATTAAACTTTTTAGTCAATTCGATTAATTAATTAACTAATTACTATTAAATTTAAAACTTACATGTTTTCTTGATAAAAAAAACAACCTACTTTAGTTTTCAAATAAATATTTATTAAAAGATAATCAGACAAGACTGATAATAAATAGAAATTAAATACCAAAAACAAAACATTTCCTGGAATTGAAATAAATAAAAGAATAAACATTTAAATTACAAAAATTAAACATTAAGCTTTTTTTGTATTTTTGGTGATACAAAGGTGTCACTTACATAAAACATTTTTGCGAATACTAGTGTTATATTTTAAAGAACGTGATATAAACACAAAACTTAAAAGAAAAAAAAAATATTTTTGCTCATTCGACACTAAAACGTCAATCTGATTTCATTTTTGGAGATTACTATCATTTCTTAAAATCATTTTTTTTTTCTTTTGCTTCTCTTTTCCAGTTAAAGGCACCTCAAAAGAAAAAAAAATGAATTTTATTGTTCGTGAAGAAAAACGATCAAAATGTATTTCCTTGTGATTAATTCACGTCGGGAATAAATGTTGCATCTCATGTAATTAATTTGCTAATGGAGTCGAGTTTTAATTCTTTTAGGCACACTTGTTATTTGGATCTACGGTCACTCGATAGCAGGAGGGGCGTTTATCCGATACGCTTCAATAAGAAATGAAATGTTTTTTCAAGCCAATTAATTAAATTTTTAAATGAAACGAAAGATTCTGAAGGCAGAAAGGGAAAGAAAAAAATAAAAAAACCTTCTCCCACAAAGCGAATATCAATCCATTTTTCATTTGTGGAAGCTTTTAAGTTTTCCCGGTCTATAAACATATAACTAAATCTTAATTTATATTAAAAAGCAACAAATAAATAAATTCTTTCATTCGGAGAATAAAAAAAATAAAAAAAAAGAGGCAACATCTTAATACAGTTAGCTGTGAACTGTGCAATTAATTATATTCTTTTGGTTCAGCAAGGCATCGCTCATGCCAGAAGCGCAGAAACTTTTCTATTCAAACAAATTCATTTTTTTTTCTATCATCTTCAAATACGACTAATTATCTTGTCATACAAAATATTGTCCTCACTCTTTTTATGTGAATTCGCCCTGCGTCAATAAAAGGCAGGGTAAACACCGTAATTTGTAGAGAAAAAAATCTGCAAGAAAAAGTTCGCTTATAGAAATTCAATGGGAAATTTTTTTCCTCTTCTTTCCAGTTGCGGTTACGGCAAAGTAAATTACCAGAACTTTCGATTGATCTGAATGTGTGCGTATGTGTGTGTGTGCAAATGTAAGGGGGGGATGGCGAGAATTAAATGCGTTTCTTAATTAACAATAACAGCTAATAAAAAGGGTGCGAATTCACATACGCAGCCCCCATAAAGCAGACACCAATTATAAGACAGCACCACTAGCAAGTGGGAGGGTACTTCAAAAATTTTCCTCATCACGAACAGCACGTCTCGCTTTGAAATGAGAATTGTTCTGTGCCACACAGACTGCGATTTTGTTTGAAACCAATAACTTTTTTTTTTATTTCCGCGTTTAGAAATAAAAATTTCAAGCACTTTCGATTGTATCAATACTGCCACCATGGATCTGAGGGTTGATATTTAAATACATTGAATTTCTAACTTGGAATTATTCAGTTAAAAAGTTTCGCGTATTTATCTTTCTATTTGATGAACTTCTCTTTTTGGTCTAAGGTTTCCAACAGCAATGATTCTGTCGTTTTTTAATTGTTATTTCATTATTTTTGCAGAAGTTTTTTCTTCAGTACTCGATTTAAAATTTTATGTCAGTTTTAATACAAGGTGTTTTTGAAGCAGATACAATGAAGAAATGGCAATTGAAAAAAAGCTAGAAATAAACAGTTTTGTATTCTCTCTGTGCAATATGTTTTTCTGATAATAATTTCGAAGATATTACCCTTAAAAAGTGAAATATATAGCACTTGAGCGCATACAATTGTACATTTTATGTAGCTAATATAAAATCAATGTTTAAAAATTTAAGAAAATTGATAAACCAGGAAAACTGAAATACCATAACATGTAATATTATACAGTAAATAATAATTCATAAATTCCGATAAAATTTTAAAAATATATCCTCACATCAAAAATTTAAAATTTTTTATCCGCTTGAAAAAAAATCTTTTTTTAGTTCAAAGAACATTTTAGACAAATAAAGTTTTTTTTTTTTTTTTAAAAAAAATAAAATAAAGGTTATTAAATGTTTTTATACACATATAAAAATAAATTAAGAAACAGATTTATAAATTACTCAAAATTTAAATAACTGTAACAGGTTTTTGTTAGCACTCAAATAAAATTTATTGAAAATAAATCATGAAGTCTCTTTTTTTCCATAATTTGAATCTGTAGCTATAACAAAAAGATTTACATCGAACTTTCATATATATATATGTGTGTGTGTGTGTAATAAAATTCACTTAAATTTTCTCTTGAGGGATTTTATTTCATAATGGCCATGAGCCCTTCACTTCGCGTGATAATTAATTTTTAGTTTACCCGCCTAACGGGAAATAAGCATAACTTTATCTTCTCAAAAACTGACTCGTAAGCATTTTTAAAAAAGGATGATACAATCTTGCATCAAGCACGTATTTTAATCAACCAGAAAAGTCTTTACCGGAAATCATTTGATTCTAAAAGTTTCTGGTTGACAAAGCGTATAAAAATTGAGGTCTCCAGAGCGAAAAAGAATGGTTTCGTGTATGGCTATTATGTCCGCATCTCTGTATGTTGTACATCGTTTCTGTTTGTGTTGTGTGTGTTTAAAAACTAAACAAATGTGCAGCTAAAATTATAAGAAAGCTCCTTATCCTTTCCATAACTGCTACAAGCAGAAAAAAAAAATATTTTTAAAACAAAAATGTCCTAATACAAGTGTAAAATGCCTTAAGCCAAATCCAAATTATGTTATATGTATTATTTTAAAATAACTTTTTATAAATGCCAAAATGCTTCCAAATATACATTAAAATTTCTAAGCTCTAATTGGAAAAAAAAAAATCAAAATAATTCTTTTGAAACATACTCCTCCTCCTACACAACATACTAAAATGATTTTAAACAACTAAACAAGATAAACCGTATTTTAAACTTAATCTATTTAAAATAAATGTTTTTAATTCATTTCTAAATTTAATCAGCCTTAGCTCTATTTAAAATCATGTATTCGATGACATTTTCTGTTAAAAAAATTTATATATAAATCTTTTTATCTGTTTTTTTTTGTGACTAAACTAATACACCCTTCTTAATAATATCTAAAGAATTAAAATGCATAGACCCAATATTCCATTGATTTGACCTGCAAAGAAACAACACAGAATTTTATTAAGCCTCCAATAATAATACGTGTTTCAGAGAGGTGCGTTTCGAATAGAATTTGCCGATAATCCTTGACCATCCTCAACCGAAACAGCTCATCCTTTCAACGGAAAATCAACGAGTACTTGAGAATGATCCTTTAAAAGAGAGTTAGTGTCAAGAAAATTGGAATGTGGAGGCGTCACTTCCAAATATATGATGCAGGTAAGTGAACAAGACAGCATCGTTTCTCGCAAGTTTGGTAAAGCGTGCAATGGTCAGCTGGCATGCGATCAATAGAGTACTAGCTCGCTGCTGGATTCTTAGCATTTTCTGAAGAGGTAACGCGGGACCGATTACTAATTACTTTTCAAATTCCACCCCATCTAAGTAGCTGAAGGCATCCTAACATATATCTGGGGAGCTGGGCTTCTAGGCGTGAAGTACACAGGCATCGAAAACAAATTAAAGTTTTTATGAAATTAATGGAATTATTTACCTTTGAAAAATCATCTTTAAAAAATTGAAAATCCACTTCGATACAGATAATTTTTTTTCAAAAAATATGCTTTTGATGCGATTTTTGCAGGGGGGGGGGGAAAAAAAAAGGAGTGTTTTTTACAATATTTTACTCAATGGTGTTAAAAATTGACTGTTTTTATAATTAAACTTTAAAAATTTCCACAAAATATTCCTTTTTGGAGAATACTACCCTTCTCACTTACAGCTTTATTTAAACTTCCTTTGTTTAGGAGCACATTTCTTTTAAATTGTTTTTATGATCCAATAGAATTACTGTATTTTTTCGAATCTAAGCCGCACTTTTTTTTCAATAATGATACTGAAAATGGAGTGCGGCTTAGAAGCGGAGGTGGAAAAATTCGTTGGATAGAGGAAGTTGATAATGATACTGACGGTTAGAGTAATTACAGGTTCATTTACGTACTTTAAAGTTTTTAATACGGGTAAAACAAATTATTCACTTTTTAGTAGCACTCATGTGAATTATTTTTAATTTCTTAAATATCGGATATTAATAAACCATTTAACACTTTTTTTTAAAACTTTTTTCACAAATGAGAGCTGAGAATTTCGGATGCGGCTTAGAATCAATGGTGGCTTAGATTCGAATAATCACGGTAAGTCTTAAAAGATAAATTTGCTTTAAATATGTTTTTCTTAATTAAATTTTTTTCTATTTACAGTCAGAAACATATTTTGCACATTTCTTGGCAGCAATTTCTCAAAATAAAATTTATTTTTAATCTTTATTATAGGTTTCCACTTAAGTTTTACAAGTTCTCACGAAATAAATTATACTTACGGGATTTTATGGTATAGTTCAATCGTTGCAATAGAAATAATAATAATAAAATCTTGTTTTCATTTGATTATTCTGGAAATGATTTGTCAATCACTTATTGTAAATTTTTCATTTATATTAATCAAACTATGAATGAATTAATATGATTAATTTAATTAGTAAAAATGTATCCAATTATTTTGATTTATTTCAAAGAAATAAAAAAAGGGGAAAAAAATATTTTGTACTTATTTTATAGAATTTAAGATTATGAAAAAATACGCAACAATATTTTCTATTTTTTTCAGGAAGTTAACAAGTAAGTCTAATTTGGAAAACATAATTGTCTCAAATACGTCGTGAAACATAAAATTCGCAATATTCTTTCATTAAAGAGCATTTCCTTTCATAAAAAACACACTACCCTATTTTAAACAATATGTACGAATTATATTTGCAAAAGAGATTGTTGACTATATTTGCATTATTATCAATAACTTTTAATCGAAAGCCCTTTTTATGTAGATGATAACTAAAACAAGAAATACCTATCTGATTTTTAACATTTGGCATAAAAAGTTCTTTTTTTGATTCGAATGAATAAGGTAATTTATTACCATTTTGAGAAATGATAACAAAACTCAAATAATCGCAGATTTTCCTTTTCCATTTTCAGAGGTTGAAGAAAGTGATAATCCTATTTTACAGCTACACTTCTTAAAAGAAAAAAAAAATCCAGGAAAGCAAGAAAAAAGACATAAAGTAAATGCATTGTTTATAAAGCATAAGCAAGCACTTACAACCCTAAAGACAAGCACCGATTACCTGAAAAACAAAATAAAGCGTAGAGTAATTTAAGCTTCAGATGAAATCCGCGCAGATCTACAGCGCCGAGCAAATATCATAGAGATATTTGTCAGAATTTTTTCCAAGAACGCCTTTTCGTTAATGGTTCCATAAAATATTTAAGAAATTCAAATGATTCAGTTTTTGTGGAGGGTAATTTCGCAATACCGATAAGTGTGTACATCGGAAAAGAAGTAAGAACGAAATTTCTTTTGTTATTACACTTTTTCTTCGTTTTTATCCCTCCTTTTTTTATTCTTTTATTCTTTCTATAAATTTCCTTTTCTCCCTTCCCAATAAGAGTTTCAACTTTAATCTTAAACGGGCTCTAATAAAAACGAAGCACAGGTACTTATGGCTAATGTCCATATTTACCGCTTCAGCACGTCATAATAGAGCGAGAGGGTTTCGCTACTGGTCTCGAGAAGAAATGTTAGCAGAGAAGCCTTTTTGTGACTGTGATTAGAGAGATTAGCGCTCACTGATGAGAGCACCGTAACCACTTCGTATGGGGAAAACGAACTGGTCATTTAAGCACATTCTTTTTATATCTTTCTCTTCTTTTGAGGAGGCCTCTCTCCCTCCCCCGGCGTCTTAAGATGTCTTTCAATGAGAGCATCTGCAAATGAAGTAGAAAATAGACGATATAACCTACGGTAATGATAAAAAGCAGTCTTCGATTTCAATATCGTTGTTTGGGGAGACGACATCCCGAGCTCTTATTATGAAATAATGAGTTAACTAATTGGAAACGTTTCTTCAATTCAAAGAAAAAAAAATAATTCCCATATTTTTTTTGTGTGTAGACAGTTTTTAATAAATTCTCCGGTCTCTCAAAATTACTTTCTAGTTCTCCTTATTAGCAACCAATGATGTTTTTTTAAAGTTTTAACAAGACATTTTTTGGATTTAAACATCTCACAGTTATATCTTTCTCTGTGTATTTAAAATGACTTCATTAACGGAATATAATAGAAACCAATTTTATTGCATAAGGTTCTTAGTTGTAATCGAAGCTACAATAGCTAGCTGTAGTAATCACCAGAAAATAATTTTAAGAAATAGAATACACGACTTTCTAGTGCAATCGCATCTCCAGTGCAAGACATTTTTGGCTTAAATATCTCACAGTTATATCTTTCGCTGTGTATTAAAATGGCTTCTAAATAGAATATATAAGAAGCCAATTTTATTGCATAAGGTTTTTAATTGTAATTGAAGCTACAATAGCTAGTGGTAGAAATAATACCAGAAAATAATTTTGAGAAATATAATGCACGTCTCTCTAGTGCAAGACATTTTTTGCCTTCAACATCTCACATATCTTTCTATGCGTATTAAAACGGCTTCTTAACAGAATATAATAGAAGCCAATTTTATTGCATAAGGTTCTTAGTTGTAATCGAAGCTACAATAGCTAGCTGTAGCAATCCACCGCAAAATAATTTTAAAAAATACAAATGCACATCTCTAGTGCAATATCATCAAATTGATTTGGGGCAGAAAATATATAATTCCCCAATTCATTATAATTCAGAGTTTCCGATAATTATAATAGAAGAGGGAATGTGTTTAAATATTTACCTTTTGAAAATCTAAAAAAAAAAAAAAAAATTTTTCTGTAAATTTTTAAATGTCTGTAAAAATTCATTAACGTGAAATTGAATCACAAAACTGCGGCACTAAAGAAATAACTTTAGATGTTATTTGATCAAACTCGAACTTGATAACATTTTAGAAATATTCTATATAAATGTGAAGATATATATATCTGAAAAAAGCAAGATATATATATATATATAGTTCAGTGTAAAAAGAATATCTCTAAGAATTCACTAAAAAGTTAGACTTTGATTTTCAAGTTCCCACAAAAAATGGAAAGAAAACAATTGGGAAAAAAAAATATATGAAGTGTGTGCAAATGAGAGTTTTCTTCAAAAAAGAGATGCAGGAAAATTTCTACACAGTGACACTATTCAAAAAGCATACTTCTTAACATTCAGTTTTAGGAGTTTTTTTAAAATGCCATTTTTTAATCTTAATTTTTAAAATATTAAAAATTGATCCTAATGCATACTATATCTATGTCAGTTACATTGTTATATTTCAGAGCGCTTTGCATGTTCAAAGAATTTGCAACAATTAAAATTTAAAATATTTTTCAACTTACATGTAAATTCTTTTCTTACATATTTTTTAAAATGATTTTTTTTTATAAAAAATGACGAAATACAACATAATATACAGCGTTAAATTAACTTCAAGGGTCACCATTTTAAAATATTTAAAAATTAGATAAATTTTCATTTTTTTTTCTATTCAGTGATTTTGCTAAATGCTTCAAAAATTAGAGAAAACATTTTTTTTTGCGTTATTAATAAAATACCGTTATTACAAATTGGAGCTACTTCAATATTTGATGGGTATTATAAAGGGAAAAAAATCCCTACTCCCTGAACCACAAAAATTATGGACACTCATATTTGCGGAAATAAATTTTATATTTTCAGAATGTTAAGAATTCAAACATTGATGACGACGAGAGAATACAAGTATTTAAAGTATCTTAACTCTTAAAGCAGCTTGTTAAATTTTAAATTCAAAAATAAGCTGTACTTCAAATTTTGTTTTGTTTATTTCAGAATTAAAATGATTTTTCTTAAGAAATGTAACGGAAATAAATGTATGACAATCGTACAATCCAATTCCCTACATTGAAATTTAATGAAAAAGTGTTCAAACTTTAACGTAAAAAGATTTTTAATTGTTTTCCAAATTACAAACTACGAGAAACACAACGAAAACCGAAAGCTCTGGAGACAACAAATTAGAGATTGTTTACACGTCTTTAATCATCTTCATTTACCACATTAATTAACACATTAAAAAATAATTTCACACCATTTTTAATTTTTTTTTATTGAAAAGTTCAAACTTAAAAACTATAGATGTTTTTCTGTAGAAATGGGATAAAATCTGTGTACTTAGAACAAGTAAGAGATGAAAAGATCATAAAACCCATGTACATTTTTGAATGTATAATTAAGAAACAGCTATGTTGACTTCTACACTAATTTCTTCAGAGTCCATTGAAAAAAAGGAGAAAGTTTTATTTGACTAAAAACATCAGCGAAATTTCTCTCCATGCATCGATCTCATTAGATATTACTTCTTCTGAACTCATTTACAACCACTCTAAGTATATATAAAATCGTTAATTAACTACTCTAAAATGCAAAATCAAGCGATTTCGAAATTTCGCCATCAATCCTATGTATTTTGTGTGTGTGTGTGTGTGAGTGAGTGTATCTTCATTTAACATCAAAAACAACACTAAATTAAAAGGAAAGTCAGCTTTTTTTCCTTTCCCAGAGTCAAACTATTAGAGTGCTACAATAAGCCGCTCATTAGCATTTAATACTATTTGCGAAGTCTCGAAAAGCTTTCTAATTAGTATGTCTCTTAATTAAGAGGGGACCTTTAACCTAGGGCGATTGTACGATGTCTTAAAAGGATGATTCAGGAAGGTGTTTGCGCATGGTGAGTTCAGCTGACACGGCAACAGAAGATGACCACGAAAAACATTTCTCCTTCCTTGTGAGAGGTTTGTACAATGTCTTCAGCCATGCGGTAAGCGTGCGGGTGCATATGATTAGCCTGTTGAGGCCCGGGTCGCCATTGGTCACTCTTGGATTAACGATCGATGAATATGCACACAAGGGGTCGACTATCCTTTGCATCAAGGGAGGCTGGAACCATGCTAAGTTTCGAAGAATGCGTAGGATGCGCCATATTTTCGAAATGAAAATGATTGCTGAAGCACAAATTCACTCTCCTGCTGTTCAACAATAATTTGCGCGTTGCATATAGTACTATTACTATTACTTGTAAACCATATGAGTGCAGTTTTTGAATGTGCTTTTAAGTTTAGCTAATTTAGCAGGGATTAAAATCGAATAACGCATTTTAAGGACAATATATTTTAAAAAATAAAAAAAAAAGTAAAGAAAATGTTTGATCTAAGAAATTAACATTATTTTTTATTCAAAGAAAGTTCTTTATTTTAATTAATAAATCTAATTCTTTCAGAAATTAAATGAAAAATGAATACCAATGTGGGATGTATTGGATTTTTAAATTTGCCTTCCCAAAGGTGAAGCTAGACAAACTTATGATGAATACTCGGGATTGAGAAATCATGTATAAAAGGAAATTAATTTCTCATTCAATATTTACTTTCATAACAGTGAACAACAGCTTATTTTATAGCCAATAATAAACTAAAATGAAGGAATTTTATTATCTAGCTACATTTTTGGCTAAATGTGTAGTATATTACTGATCAGATGCGATTTTTTAAAGACATAAGTAAATAAATGCACGAAAAAACAAATAAATTTATACGAAAAATAGGATAGTCGTGAAGGTAGTTCAAATTTCATTAATTTTCATTTTTCCTTATATAAATGAATATTTTGCAATACTCGCCTTAATTTTTCAGCTACTCATTAAAAAGGGGGAAAATGAAAAAAAAGGAATAAATGTTCAATTCATTTTGAAAATTTATTACTGAACCAAATTTAGGATTATAAAGCATTAAAGTATTTGAGTAATATCAATTTTAAGCAGCAGCATCACTGATTCTTTCGGTAGAAATATAATGAATACATTTTGATTAAAACTGCATTTACTATAAAAAATGAAGCAGGAATATATATGTTAGAAGCTATAATCATTGCCATAAATTTTTTTATGATCACGTCAATCTGAAGTGTTAAATGACTTTTTTTCTGTGTCTTTCAACTCCATACATAATTAAAACTTAGGAGAAAATAATAATAATTTAAAAAATAATTTACTATATAAAATTACTTTTCTAGTAATATATACGATAAATATCCAGCCAAAATACCTATAAATTAATTATTTTACTGACATCGCTATAATGAAATTAAACTTATATAATGCTAAAAATTACGAATATTTTCCAATAAAATTTTTGAGCAGGTTTTTTTTTCCCTCTGCCACTTTAACTTCAAGAAATTTTACATATTTTAACTAAAAATATCACGAGTGTATGATTACAAATTTTTTATACGTTTACATTAACAGAAAAAAACACACAAAAAAACTTTAAAACTATTATAAATAATCGAAAATTCATATGTTACAGAAAAAGAAAAATCTCGATCATTAATATAAAATTATATTTTTTTATAGAAAATCGAGGAAAATTACAAGCAAAAATTTTAAGGTGAGAAAATTGCAAAAATTTATCGATTAAGATGTAATTATTAACAAATAAAGTTATTTAAATGTATGTGGTCATAATTCCAGAAGAAGTTCTTTATACAAAATTAAAACAGAAAAGCATTTTTTTCTCATTTATTTCAGTATTATAGCCATCTTCTAAGCTTTTATAAAAATATCATCATTATTTATTATTACTATTTTACAGGATACCTTATTCAATAAGTGTTTCAAAGGGTATTTATTAAACAGCAGCCACATATGAACCAAGTAAATAATTAAATTTTGAATATTGCAAATTTATCAAAAGGTATATTATTAATACACACAGAGCAACATGAACATGTATGAAATTTTTTTTCATGTGGATTTAACTTTTTTATCTTATTTAATTTCCAATACTCTAATTAATTTGTTCAATTTTTTAAAAAAAAAAAAAATTATCTTATTTACTTATATTATATTTAAATTTCATATTTTTCCAAGAGCGTATTACATAATTTAGTCTAACATATTATAGGGAAAAAAAGTACATTTGTTCTTAGAAAAAAAAAAACAAATCTTGTTTTACGAAATGCGAAGGTATTTTTCTGTATAATAAATACGGATGCATTTAAATTTGCTGAGATTTTTTTTTATAAAATATCGTACTACTTTTAGTTAAGTTTATTTGAGAATAAGAAATTATTTACTTATATATTATATTTATAATTTTAATAAGCTCTATTTCAGAGATTAAAATGATTCTTGAATGTTAAAGATAAATATCACTGAGATTTTGGAAGCTAAAAAAAGATGGATGCTGGAGTATTATAAACAATGCTGACTAAGGACAGATTCTAAACTTACATAAAAGTGGGATTTAACCAGTTTTAAGTCTAGTCAACCTCCCTCTTTCTCTTTATATATATATAGACCTTCATCAATATATCTTCTGTTCTACTTAATACATTAGGAATAGTTTCTTTTATTTACATCGCTTAATGCAATCAAACTGATTAAAATAAAAATAAAAACTTGACGACAAAGAATTTTTAAATATGTGTTGATAAAAACTATCATTATATTGGAAATCTGGGGTGAGGAATTATTCACATAACTGGTATATCTTCGAAAAAAAAAAAAAAAATCAGAAAAACTAAAATAATTCGTACGTTAATGAACGTATCTGACAATTATTTTGTTAAACATTTCACAGTATTAAAAGGTACCTATTATTAGTGCATTATTCATTGAAAAAAAATATTTAATTGCATCAGGCTATTTGTGTGAAAATTCACTTCACGTTTAATTATTTACCGTTAAAATTTCACGGTAGAAAAACTCTTCGAAGTTTAACCAACCTAGTGTTAAAAATGGTTTATTTATGAAATAATTCTACAGAGAAGTATCACAATTCCTAATTATAAATTTACGGCTGGGTATTAAAAAGTGGGGGCTTGTAACCCCCCTCAGAATTTGCATTTATTCGAAATAAAAAAGATAAATTACTCATTTTTATAGATAAATAGGTAAATACACTCTTATTAATGTTTGTTTGTGAATAATTTTTGTTATTTGCTTGCACTTGATATAATTAGAGCTAAATGAGAACAATGTTTGACTTAATTCTTTGGGAAATAAAATTACTTGATCGTTTTTTATTTATTTTCCACATCTCTTGCGTCACTAAAATCCTTAAATGTTTGAAATTTTGTTTAAATAACAGCTGTATAAATTTATGTGATGTTTTAGAATGGAATATTGAAATAAGACAGATAATTAAGATGATTGCATTAAAGGTACTTAAAGGAGATTTTTAATGATTAAGATATTTCCTCTTTTTTGTTACGTTGATTAGCAAATGTTTTATACTTTACTAAAAAATGAATGTCAGGATTAATATCATTTTAATACTATAAGATAAAAGTAATATCTTAAAAAACATTTTAAATCGGAAAAACTGCACAATACTTCAAAATATTTTAAAGATTTATTTGAAAAAAAAAAAAAAAAAAACAAAAAATAAAAAGTTAAGCCTTGATTTTTTTTCCTTAAGAAAATTGTACCTATAAGATTTAAATAATATGTCCTTAATTCATTGTAAGCCATTTAAAATTGTTTGTATCTGTTATTATTTTAAGATATTGGAAATGCACTGAATTTTTTGCTTTTGAAGTGGATATTTTAATGCTGCGATCAAAAAGATATCTATTAAAGTTATCTTTACGTAATTTTAAAGAATAGGAGCCGAATTCAAAACATTCTTTCAGATACAAAAGTGCGTGAACACTAATACAGCATTTTAGCTTCACTATCTTACCGAGAATAGCATATTTTATCATACTTCTCATTTGTTCCCCCCCTCCCCTGTATCATAATAGTAAATGAGTTATTTCTTTATATGTTAAAGGGAAAAAATTACTTATTTATGGAATATTTTGAAAATTTAAAATATTTATATAATAAACAAAAATATGAATTACAATGTTGTAAATTTTCATAAAAATTGACAGTTTTCTGTCTGAAAATACGCTTTGTGTCTAGTTTAAGCTCTCGTACATTTGGCGAAGACAGCCTTAAAGGAAACGCACTTATAATTAATTTACAGTTACACATTTTATTTTCACTTCAATGAAATAATTTTTTTACGCAGAAGAAACGAATAATTTACTATACATTTTAAAAAGTATGCATGTTTGAAAGAAATAATTTCGGTATGAATATAAAAAAAAGGTAATGTAACAGTAAAAATAAAGCAGGAGAAGACAAAAAACACATTGAAAATAAAGGCTTAAAGTGATATTTATTGAAATAGCACATGACAATGTTGTACAAGGAAGGGGCACTTGAGTGACTACAAGTTGTACCTTAACCATGAACTACAGACACATGGTGCGCGTATAACAACAATTTTTGTCATTTAATTTTTTATACAATCACCATGTGGTTGGAATTTTCGCATTTAAGGTGACAAATGGATGAGACACCGCGAAAACACCCGACCAATGGAGAATCAGTTGCAACAGACCAATTATTTCAAAAGACACCATTCGTGGAACAACACAAAGATACGTAGAAACAGAAATCAAACAGGAATAGATGTATTTCATGAATTAACATTTCGCAGAGTATTAGCTTATTAACACACATAATACAGAGGATATTACAGATACTGTTTGAAGACAATTTATTATTTTCTATGTTTACAACCATTGTAGATACTACTTAGACACTACGAGGTATTAGATGAAATATCCAATATGGTTTGACACAAATTTATAAGTGACAGTCTATGCTATGGGATTTTCTTCACAACATTTAATTAACAAGAGTTCATTGCAGGCTTAAGTGCGCTGCACTGCATGTATATTGAAACATATCACGTATGCTAAAAACATTTGCACTGACGTTCAGTTGTACATTAGAGAAAAGCATTTGAACGGGAAAACTAAGTGATAATAGCTTATCATAAATCAAATACATCTGATTTACGTTCATGATGTTAAACAACATCCAGTAAAATAATCGCGCTATGAGGTTCTTTCATGTTATGTGCGCTGTAAGAGACGAATTGTTTAACTGCGTTTATTGTCATTGTTTTTTTGTTATTGTTGTTGAAACCAGGTACAAAATTCTCTATTTCCCTGAATGTCATCAATGTTGATGATTTCGTTGACGCGCGATAAAATAACGAAGGTATCTGCTGAATTACAATCTTTTCTTTTACTTTTTTTCATAGAGCTTTTAGAAAACTATGAACAACCTATGATACCTCGCTTATTTTGAAGAGATTTTGGACTTGACAAAACGACATGATGGTTTCTGGAAATTGATCAAGTATCTTATCACACAACAGAGAAAACGTTAAACAAGTCCCCTGAAGCAATCCAGCTGATACACAACGTTTGAGAACTCTTAATGTCTCCTTTCCAGTAAGTCTTACCATCTACACATCTATCCTATTGTTGACTCATATATTGAAGCTCGTGTAAATTGGGATTATTTGGCATGAGATATACCTTCACATTTTTTCGAAAATCCAGTGCTATGAAAATACGTGATTTGACTACAGAAAGGAGACGTTAAGAAAGGTCGTCAGATTTTATTGAAGCGCAACCCATCCTGAGGTTCTGAGAAGTTTGAGAAAAGTCATTGGTGAGTTGCAACTTGCTTAAGAAATATTGAATCCTATTTACAGATACATACATGTGCTTTATAATAAGACGTGGGTTTCCTACGTATCAATGGTTATTGGCAATAAACCTACAACTTTTTAAAACCCTTTTCATCACATCGTCCGGCGTGATAAAACTCCGTCGCTCGAGGTTCTGCGGTTATTACACATGGCAATGAGGAGACTACAGTCAACACTACATTGGAGATTATTCTATGTACACGTATACAAAATTAAATTGGTTAACTACACACAGTCGAATTTTTTTAAACGACTTTTTTGTTTGTTTTTGTAATATATTCATGAATTTTAGATACCGAAGACGATCACGACCATCTCTGAGCAAAAACGGATTAAAGTTAATTCACTCTATAGCTCATTGTTTTTTATTTTTATTTTTGAGTCGGACCATCTGGGATGGTTCAACGCTGCGCTGCGCCATTGGATGATAATTCTAAAAGACAGCTCGGGGTCGCGCAGATAAAAAGAATCTCACAAATGGACATCCATGAATACTCAGTATTGTTTTCGTATACAACCACAAAATATTATTATTGACGTCAAAGGGAATATTAACGACCTTAAGGAAGATTGTACACTTCCATGGTTTCATCACAGCAAATGAGGTAATTCGAAAAGGTGTTTATTGAGGTATCTAGAAAGTGAAGACATTCTCTTCGATGTGTGATTCTATGGATAACAGACACTGAATGCGCAATATGGAATGCATCAGACAGTTTTAACAGGAAATTAAACGTTTTCATAAAAGACCTGAAAATGTTTGACCTGAATTTTCCTCTATTGCTTTTATAATTAAAAAAATCACAAGTTTTGTAAAAATAATTTGAGCAATGACTTTATCCCTGAACAATACTAACAATGGGTCGTAGATGGAAGATATAAGTGATATGCAGAACATAATAATATGTTCGTTTGGCTTCGTTCAAAGACAACAAAGCATTCACTTTATCTCTCAACTTCTAGAAGGCGGAAAATGAGGTAAGAAGTTCACTTCAATTTTACCTGAACACACACATTACAGTTCAAGATCATTTCATTAAAAAAGATATGTAAAAAAATCGAGATTGGAAAAGATGTGTTATGAGAGAAACACATTCTTTATCAATACAGAGGCAGATTGTTGATATATTATTATTTAAATGCCAAGACATGTTTTTCCTAAATCTACTACTGAAAACTCTTTATTTTACATCGGATAAAAATCACTTTATTTACAAAAGCTTCCAAAGCAAATATTTTATCCAATTACGAAAGTTAATTTTCAATGAGAATATATCGTTAAATTTATTATACAACACAAATAAATATGTCTATTCAGAAAATCAACACTAACATAGATTCTAAAATTTTAACGTATTGCACTAGCCTCTACAGTAGAGTTTATATGAATTCATAACGAATTCAAAATACTGAAAACTTTAAATTCTGGAAAAAAGTCCTCATATGGAATTTAATCAACTATAGTAACACTAACAATCAAGACTGAAAATATCAAAGGCTCTGAACTGATACTTATCATAAAACTAACACAGTTTAACCAAATTATTTTATGAAAGAGGAAAAACGGGAATCAAATATTCTAACTGTAACTTGGAAATAGAAACAACAATGGTTAAATTAACAATATCTTTGTAACAAGATGACAATTAAGTTCTCTTAACGTAAACTTGAGGAAACTATTAACTATATTTGTTTAAAAAAACAAATAACACATTTAGAAATACAATTACAAACACACAAGGAAAGATGTAAAAAGAAGTTCCTTCATTCAATTAAGCACTACAACTGCAAACGACTAATATATATCTAATAACACATTTTTAATAATTTTCAATTAATACAACGAGATTAAATTTAAAATGGAACTATAAGATTGCATTTGTGAGCGAAGCTCAAAAGGTATTTTCTGTTGTTTCTTTATTGCATGAAAAGTTGAGGTGAATATATCTGGCCTGAGTTCGATTACAATCAATATGCTCATCAGTACAAATTAAAAATGTTTGTAAATAATTTGTGCATTTGTGTGGGTGGATAATAAATATCAAACTACTATTTTCCCTGAATTGTTTTTCGTCGATGGGAAGCTAATTTCTACTACACAAGTATCCATGAACGTCAACATGAACAACAATAAATTGCTTAGAGACGTTATTTTATTTAATGCCGAGTCTAAAAACGAGTTTAAAAACACCAATAAAGCAAGTACTATTATAATTAGCGACGAGGTTACTGAGTATTCATGAATAATCCCTTTTCTGCACATTGAGGTACAGAATGCGCGAATACAGCAACAACGTACTAACATGTACACATCACCAAAAGAAAAAATTATGATACATTTACAAAACACATTTCACATGATTTTGGTTCGCCGTTCACATGTGGATGAATAGAAGCCTTTTATACTGACGACGAAATGATAAGCTATCCTAACAAGCAGGTTATCACAGTGTCCCCAAAACATGTTATCTTTCTCTTATCTGCGTTTCATTGTTTTTCTTTCAAAAACTCCAATAACAAAATTCACAAACACTAATATAAAATATCAACATTATTGCTAGTGCAAATATCTATGACAAAAAACTACTTAAAGCTGATGAATAACGCGTTTTAACGAACTGGACTTTTTACATGTCACAATATTCCTGCCATTTCTTTGTACGATGGTTTTTCAATGTTTTATATCTAACACAGAATACAAACATAAGAAAAAAACTATGATGAAGTTATATTAAACACAGATACAAATTATTATTTTTCTGTTCACCAGACCAATCTCGGATGTTTCCGAAACCTATCTCTCCTCCAAATGACATTAGAAGCATTTAAAATACATAGAATGAAAGATTATATATATAATATATATACGTACATTTATACACACATTGATATATACAGGTGTATACATATATATTGTCTGCATATCCACATATATAAGTGCAATATATAAGTGAATGAATGCATATCTTTATGTACGTATATATCATACGACAATACACGATTAAACATAGAATTATATGGAGAAACATCAACAAAAAAACCCAGCTTTCGAAAATTCACAAGAATGATTTAAATCTGACAAAATAGAATGGTAATTGAGCAAATCAAAAACAGTTGTTTCATTTGAAGCTGGGAAGTCTATTATGTACATTTTCATCCAGAGAACAATGAACATAGAGGGATAAATATTTAACAGAGATCAAATATATAGTCTCAAATAGATTAACTAAGAAGAACAATTCTAAAATTTCTACGAACATGTTAATAAAAGCTAAATAGGTAGCTGCTACTTCAAAGGATTGTTTTAATCTTCATTGTACGGGAAAACTTCGCTAAATGAGCAAAAATTAAAAATTCGTGTAAACTAATTTAAAAAGGAATTTCTTATTGTTTGAAGTAAAATTAAAGTAACATTTCAGATGCGTAAAAAAAAATTGAAAGGGTGTATTTCTGATAAAATATTTTTAAAACATTTAATCATGGCAAAAAATTGCTGCTTTCACATAAAAATTGTCTAAAAAGTTTCATCAAAATGCGTTTAAAATTTTCAAATATTTTTTATTTTTAGTTAACAAACGAGCATTTAGAGAAAGGAAGAAAAACCTTTACGAAATTTTCAATAAACAGGTAATTTAAGCTGTCATTCAATAGAGATTTTTTATTTATTATATCTTCCATATATCTCTCCACTTGTAAAACATGGGAAGATCATTGAGATTTTAAAAATCACATGCATTCGATGTTGCCAAGAAAGATTGAAGGCAGAAAATAAAATTTTTGATATCCTGTAAGCAGCAGTTACCATTTAAAAACACACAGCATAGAAAGAATTCAGTTATTATAAAAAAGTTATTCTGAAAACTTCCGAGATCTATCACAATTTTGGTTTCTATCCGATCAGGTTTTATTTCCACTCCACAGCTTTTGAAATCAGAGATATTCACCGGATGATGAAAATAATAAAAATATTTATTTAAAGAGCATTGAAAAATGTGAGCTCCTTTCAAAAAATTTTACAAAGTTCTACATTAGAAAGATATCAAAAATATCCTAAATGTACTTAAACTCAACGACAAATTATTAGTAACAAATAAAATGCTTTTATTAAATAAAAAAAAATAATGATTTTTTTAATAAATTTTTAAGGAATTCAGTTTCAAATACAATATACACAAGCAGAAATGTTATTTTTAAAATACTTAAAAAGTTTAATCGACTTTATATGTCAAGAACAGAATTTAAAATTTTGTATATAATGAGGTATATATGACGTTATTCATAAAAATCTTATTTTTCTGAGTGCTTAACATTTTTTTTTAGAATTTTTCACATAAAATTACTGAATTTTCAATAAATAAAAATAAAAACAAAAAAAAAAGAAGAAAAAGCATTTATTCAAAAAAAAAAATTAAAAAAACTTTCACTGAAGAGACAAATTAGCTAAAAAAAAAGGAGAATTGCGTATTTCTCCATCTTCGAAGAATATCTCTGACTGGAGTAGAATTTCTTATTGGCGATATTTTTTTTAGCCAACAACAGTATTTTTGAAGAATTGAGTGTTATAGCTACAGAACTGAATCACCGTAACCCAGAAATGAAGGTATAAAAATATATTTTTTCCCATTTTATATACTATAAGTCTAGATATATGCACACAAGCCTCTTTGTTGTGTGTGGCTTTAAAACGGAATGCCCTTATGGTATGATTTCCTCCTTGTCCTTCCTTCAACAAGATTAAAGGTTTCCTTTTAAGCTTTTCCCATTTAAGTGGCCATTCACTGCCACTTTGACATACCAGCGCTTTGAACAAAGCATCCAACCTTTCGCGTAACTATGGAAACGAGAATCCGGGATGAACCCTAATGCTACTACAAGACATAATTATCGTGCAAATACAGAAGAGGGGGGCCACTTTAATACGACGCTCCACGCAAATTCGGAATTACTTTGATATTTTTTTTGCATTTGTTGTTGCACAACTTTCGAATGTCGATGAAATGCTCAACTAAAAATTTAATACTTGTTTGCACAAACATTGGCTAATCGAAAGCTTGGCAAAAAAAGGAAAAAAATAATAATCGAACTTATTTTATTTTTAATTTGGCTCTACGTCTTTTTAAAAACTTTTTGAAATGTCAAACGATATCTGAGTTTCCAGGAAAATCCAACAAGTCTTTTTTTTCCCCTTTCGTTTCTTAATTTCAAAGTAAGCATCGCAAGAAGTTTGTTCAAAAAGAATTTTTTAGGGGTTTTCCAACAAAATGTCTCAACCCATTCTTTTGCAAAGCAGTTAGCTCAAAATACCAAAAGTGGAGATTTAAAGGGTCTTTACATAACAAAATTACTTTAAAGAATATTCAACAACTTGTACGTATTCAGCTATCCTCTTACTTGAAGCATTTGATACAATTTATAAATGTCAGGCTTTTTAAAATTCAGACTTTCCGTCAGATGTTCATTGGCAAAGGTATTCATGTGGTTTTAAGAAATAATTTTTTCTGTGCCAATAAATAGTTTAATGCTTCCATTCCTTTTTTATTATATTTTCGAATGCTGCCAACACAGAAGCATTCAGAGTATCGAAAATAAATTCAACGAATTGGTTGTTATGGTTCTTTAATTTATACTGTCATGGGTAAGATAATTGAAACTCGGAAATTATTTGTTAGTTTATCATTTATTTCAGTTACAACAAAAGAGAAGTAATGAGAAAATTTAACTACCTTGGATTTTTTTTAAATTTTATTTTTTGATCTGGAGAGCACAATTTTTGCTTGCTGTCCCTTGGGACTCAAGTTGAAAAACTTGTTGAAAAGAAGCCCTCTCCCAGGAGATGGCAACAATGTACCTATGTCTTACACACGGTTAATTATTTAATTGTTGTCTTAGAGAGGTGATCTGTAGCGCAGACAAGATTAATCAAAAGATTTGCATTCGAAAAGCTCAAGACAAAGGGCTACGTCCTTCCCCTAAGTACATCTCGATTTGCTAAAATATAAGAGCTCTTTTCTAAGGAGCCTCATCTGCTTAGTTCACTTCTTAACTAACACGAAATTAGAAACAAGCCACAGAAACAAGAGAAGAGAAAATCTACTTTTGTTTCAGATAATGAGCCTGAAAGTCTGAAACAGGAAATTTGCATCACAATAGAATCTCTAGATAAACTTGTTTACTTTTTGGGAGCGCAGCTTTTAAGTATGGCGTTACTTATTGTGTAGTAACTTAAGATCGGATATCATGATAAAGAAAACAAGAATAAAAAGTCTGTTTTCAAATCGTAATCGGAACAATTTCTTTTTCAATTGTCCTTTTAAAATCCTTAACTGTACTTTTTATATTTGTGCAAATTTCCGAATAAAGTTTCAATAAATGAATAGAAGTTTTTTTTTAAATCTAGTAATAATTTTCGGTGTAAAATAAATGGCTAACTTTTCACTGCACTTTTCTTATTATAATAAATTATGTTTATACACTGAGCCCTCTATGATGTACCATTTTGAAACAACGAAGGGAAAAAAACTAAACCTTACTAAAAACCTAGCTCCTTAGGCTTAATTATAGAGTTTATATTTTTAAATATTAAGACATTACCACCCAAAATTTTTATTCTCGTACATCCTTTCTACTCAAGCTAATATAGAGGATAATTATTTATTTTTCATTTTTTCTCAAACAAGAAGCTCTATAGATATTAATTTTTGAAGGTAAATTGAGCCATCGTTAGAAGGAGGAGGAGAAATTTTGAAGTTTTTCAAATATTTCCGCTTAATTATTAGAATTAAAGGAGATCTCAGTTTGAGGGTGGCCCCTTAGGATTGTGGGTAGTCTAATTTTAAACGATGGTCTTTATCTCAAGGGAAATATCTTTCATAAACGTAATGCTAATGGCTCTACCTTACGACTCACGTTCCTTAAGATCGTTTAATATCCTATATCATAATAGCTGGCTAAGGTTACTGTACGTCACGCATGGTAATTATGAACGTGCAGGTTGCTAACACGTTTAGCAAATACATTTTCCGTAAACATTAATCGTTTCACGATTCCTCCCCTATGTTTTAAAACTTCTTCTACGCTTCGTCTATACTTGTTTTATAAACAGTGGTTACGCTCTCTTCGACTCATCTAACACTCGAACCGAATTACATACTAAACCGGGAGGAGGAAAAACGAACAAAAAATCATATTAAATAAACAAATAAAAAATTTTTTGAACTATATTAACTCGTTCGAATTTGCATAGATAAAATAACCCACGACAAGACTTAACGGTGTCCAACAGCTTTATTTTTATCGAAGCATTAAAGAGTACAGGGATGGCGAGAGAGAGAGGATGTAAAAAAAAAATCCACTGCGATTTTGTAGAAATTAATGTGCACATTTTGGGGAAGAGTGCGACCCAAATACGTTGTACTGTGCCTGTGGAAGAACCCGAGGATGCTTTGCATTTATCTGCCCACAACACGATTGAACCCTGTAATTTTGAAGTTCCCTGCTATAAACAGCACTCCAGCCGTGGTCTGTTATTACAAAAGACAGGCCAGGATATTTGATAGATGATATCTTTGTTCTGACGATATAACAAAAATGATAAAATTAAGAAATGCTCCCTTTTCTTTTATATTTTTTGAATATTTACTTCATTTAGTTTTCGCAACAGCCCATTTTGAAGTTTTAAGAAATATAGCCTAACTCAAACTTAAAAGCGCTAATTACCCAAAGACATTTCTATACCGTTAATCGGTGATACGATGAAACTAATTGACCAATGAACATCTAGAAAAAGTCTGAGATTTTGTAAAAAAAAAAAAAAGATTTAATTGACTTTTAGAACCCTTTTTGTGTTGTAAAGCGGTTATTTTAAAATTTGTAAAAGCCTTAAAACGTTTCAACATCAACTTGACACTTCAAAATCTTTGAGTTAGTAAAAAGAGTCCATAAGCCAGAAACGAAATTATTTCTATAAGTTAGCATTTTACAATTACATTTATCGTCGTAAAAAAATGAAATAGAATTGGTGATACCTTAAAATGATACCATTTGTTACACAAAAACTTATATAAAAAGAAATTTGGAAATTTCAGAGCAAAATCTAAAGTAAAAATATCCTAAATTTAAAATAAAAAAAAAAAAAAAAAATTACTATTTCAGAGATTTTAACTAAAACTTGGAACAACTACACTTCAATAAGTACGGTACAGCCTATCACAAGAAATAAAAGGAAACCTTCAACTTGCTTCTCACTATACAATCCAGATGAAAGCCCGTCTTCAACGTAAAATCTCTCTATATACACCACTTCCTTTATAACTATGATATCCACGGAAGAAATTGGCATCAAATGCCCATACCTTACCCATCTTCTATTCTGTTTAGACAGCGTTTGACACTGTAGATACAAATATGGGGAACAGGATACTTGAAAGTACATATAAAGAAGTGCGGACAATAGAATTTATCTTATAAACTCTGAGCATGGACTTGTTTGACAAGCTTTAGCATCAGAATTTTCCTTAAGTTTGTCCGTTATATATCAAATTTAAAAATCAATTGAGTCCTAAGCCTCAATCAAGGGAAACAATTCTGAGAATACTAATCGGGTTTGAGCTGTACATTACAGTCAATTTAACATCGAATGGGCACTGTGACTCTATTGAACATATTATATAAACAACATACACAGAGTAGCATTTGATGATTATATCACACTGCTTTTTTAAATTTTCGTGAACTATTTCGTGAATTTAGAATGGTATGGGAATTTTCGTATGTTTTATAAAACTCCCGCATCAAAAACATTTAGTTAAACAACAATTACATAGAATTTAGAATAAATATTTGAAATTAGAAGTGACAACTTTAAACACTACACAAAGAGTTGGCTTAAAATAAAGCAAATTAGAGCAAACATCAAACAAATAATTGTTGACTTTAAACTTCGCAATAAATCTTGCTAAAGTATGGTATATATTATGCAAAGTCAAATTTAAACAGCAATCATTTCATGGAAATCTCACATAAGAAACTTTTTAAAATAGTTTATCATTACATATTAAGGGGCACTAAATTAGATAAAGAAAATACTTGTTTAAACATAAAAAAATAATTAAGTAATTTATACTTATTGAAAAGAGGAAATGAATCACATGTTTTAATAAGGGTTTTCATGAAATTAACGAATGCACACACATTTCTTATATAAACCATACATTATTTACTTTAAGAAATAAAGATTTGAGGGCATAATATAATTCTTCTTATACAAATAAAACATTATATATAAAACAAGTAACAAATATATGTGACATTTAGAAATAGATAAAACATTAAAACAAGGAGAAAGATTTAAAAAGCAAGGCACTCATTTATATTTAACCTAGGATTAAATACCTGAATATACGTACTGTACATTAATAAATGATTCAAAAACAACATTATTCGATAAATAAAGAACAGAGATAATATAATTATATATCAGAAATATAATTTGATTTTCAAAAAAGTGTAAATAAATAAATAATGATTTCCTTTCGGTTTTTATAAATTTCTTGTCGTATTAATGGCAAGTTTAAAAATTTAGAAATTATTTTAAAATAATTAAAGGGCAGCAATTAAATTATATAAAATTTATATTAGATCTTGTTATAAAAAAACTGAACCAATTTTTTTCTTTAGCGAAAGTATAATTTTACTTAAAATAAACTTATATTTATGAGATATATTTATTCTCCTAATTTAATGAAAAAGAGTTTTTAACGACAAATGGGAGCTTCGTACGTATTTAGAAACGTCACGCGTCATTTTTATAAATTTGCAATCACAGTATGAATTAGGTCTAAGATCAACAGTTTTTCTTCAAAAATATAACTCATTTAAAATTGTAAACACTGAGTTTTTATGCCGTTCTATAACAGCTAGATCATAAAACAAAATACAGTCTAAAATGGTTTGACCTGAAAACACAGAACACAGTACATTCAATATTACAGAGAGCTCTTACATTCTCAAAAAACACACATACATTGAGGCATCGGGGGCTCTAAAAATTTTCAGTGCTCCACTTCTTATCTTATACACAGTCAAAAAATGTATTTCATCATTTAAGCTATATATTTATATTTATATATTTATATATGTATAGATAATTATATACACATATATTTTCTTATTTACGTAGAATTTAAAGCTTTGTTCGTCTTATTTATAACATTATCCCACCCAAACCATATTGTTTAATTCTCCGTATGTGTGTGACTTATTTTTAAGATTTTGATCTCTCACTGTGTGTGTGTGTGTACTGGCCATATTTCCCCAACTTCATGAGTCCAATACCACACATTAGTGCTCGATTAAACAAACAATGAAACATTTTTTTTAAAGAAAAGAAAAGATATGAAACACAACAGTTTTTATCTGGAAACATTAAAAACCTTAATATAGAAAAAACACACAATTACAAATAACAATCTTATAATCAAACAAGCAACAGCAGTTTCATCATATCAAGAAATTAACTACTATGAAACTTTTTTCACACTCTGGTTTTCAATAATACACTCTAATAATATACAAATGATGAAACGGAATAAAATGAGCGACATTTTGCTTCGATTTAAAAACTTATAAATTTGAGGTATTCAGAAAAACTTCCATATTGTCACAGTATTATACCTGTAGACAAAAGAAACAACGAGTTCATAACACATGCAGTCTCGAAATATGAGTCAGTTCTGAGCAAACTGTAGATTGGATCATTAGATACAACACTTGGTTGGACATTCAACTACAGAGGTAAATATGATTATGTATGAACGTACTGGATTTTTTGCATTTTATATTTTTAATTAACTATTTCGTTTTCAAAAATCCCTGATGATATAATGATGGAATCAGCACCATATCGGCTTCAGCCTATGAATACGCAATCCGAAACATAAGAAACTTACGAAACCAATTCGGCCCGCCGCCCGACCGTTGCGAATGTAGAGAAAAATGTCAGTACTTTTAAACAACCCAGTTAAAAAATATTACTCTTAAAATATTATCGATACAATTATTTAGTTTTTTAAAAAAAAATTTGCTTCTGTTAAATACCATTGCAATGTGGTTGAATACCATCACACACTCAAAATACCTATTTAATAAATTTTGAAAATAAATTTATATTCGTAGGTTTCTTATGCAAAAGATTGAGTAATCTTTTATGTAGACTGTCTTATTACCTTGATCAGTAATATTTTCTTTTGTTTTAGCACTGAACCAAGATGAAATTTATATGGTGACAACTACATTTCATTAAAACAATTTGAGCCAAGAAAATATTTATATGTATTAGAATCTATGAATTTATGTCAGTCATTGAATGATACCCCCCCTACAATATTCATATATGATGAGGTAAAAGAGGAGGCAAACACGATGTTCTATGGAAATCTCACTATTGCGAGAGGCCAAAAAAAAGCAAGCTCTTTTCATACTTTTCTTCCCTGGAGAACATAGCGAAGTAAGGGAACACCGAGAAACATTTAAAATTTGTCACAATGGCAGAGATCTACAAGATATTAGACTCCATTTCACCTACTAAACCGAAAAGGTAACGGCTGAACAAAGCTAAAAGATTCAAAGTGAAAAGTCAGCAGAAAAGTAAATAAGCAATGGCGATACTGACAGTCACTCTCTTTTATTCAAGGCACCAATATGTCAGATGGACTTCCCTCGAAATCACAGGTGCAACATCACATTTACCCTTTTAATTTTGTTGGTGTGTGAAACACACACAATGCGTATTACTATTCTTTTCATATTTCTAATGATTTCCCATAAAAAGTAGAGAGTGTGAGGGAAAAATTCAGAGCCACCAATGCTTAAAATGCTGTATCTATTTCTCCTGGAGGGAATGGATTCCTAATCAGTAAAATATGAAAAGGCTGGCTTTTTTTCTAGCCTCCGATTCAAGCTTCTTTGTATGCATCATGCCAAATGACTAAAAAGTACCCAAAAGTTTGTAAAATCGTTCCCAGAGCTATGTGACTCGTCGATTTGGATAATGAACTAAGTCACGAAGAAGTTCAACTCGAAACTTTCACGACAAATTGTTCTCTGACATTGAATAAAAATGTAAAACGATCGCAAAAACACAACACTAAAATTCACCGGGAGGTTAAGAAATGTGAGGTTTCTCTCCGCCAGTCCATTTTTCGGAGGACAACTTGAGCTTTAAAAGGGTTCAACGGAGAAGGTGTAAATCAGTACTTGGATGGTACACAACAAATGCACATAACATCATATGAAAGTGAATGGGTGTAGAGGTGAGGTGGGAAAGAACAAACTCTGGTTATTCTTCCTACGGAAGGGAATTGGAAACATCAGTCTTAAAATTATCTCTCATCATCGACGTCACCAGCTGCCCCTTTACTGCTGTTGGATCTTATCTTTCATGGTAATCGGGTGCTCGCCTCCACACATAGTGGGCATGGATGCATAGTTCCGAATCTGGTGAAGAGATATAAGTTGGTTGGGGAACGAGCTGTGGCTTTGTTTAACTTCCATGGACCCCATTGGATTTGTGCTCTTTGGAAAATTAATGGGTTCGTAAGGGAAATATGAGGTACGAGTTGCTGACGGCATAGACAACTGAGGTCCTGAAGAGATTGGCAGCATCCCAGATTGAATGGGAGTGAATGCTGAGGTATTCTTACTCGTGGGTGGAGGATGAGGTTGTGTCATGGGTGAAGTATCGTATTGGTTTTGACCCAGGTGTGATCCCAGGTCATGGTCCCTGCCGTTAATATGATTGGCATTATTGGCCACCATCTGTTGCTGCTGCTGTTGTTGCTGTTGATGGCGAGGATCCATATGCAATCTCGCATGGTGGTCATTCATACTATTTTGAAGACATGTCTCGGACACGTGTGGATGCAGATGATGAGAAGGTGGAGACATAGGCGAACCCATCGAAGATGGATCTCCCATTCCGTGATGAGTATCAGATGCAACCGAGGTTGTTGTTTTTGTCCAATAATTATCGGCGGGGGTTGGCCCCCGAAGCGATTGGTTGGAAGGTATATTGAGGTTATTATTGTTGGTGAGAGGTGGCAACGGACGTTTTTCCAGACGGTCTGCATGCTTCTGCATGTGTTTGGCAAGGTATGTTTCCTGCGTATATGACTTCCCACAAAACTGACAAATATGCGTTTTGAGGTGTTTCGACTCTTTATGTTTTGGTATGTGCTCCAAAAGTCCCGCTTCATCAGCGAAACATTTGTAGCAGCTGTTACACTTGTATGGCTTGTCTGTCTGGTGGCAACGAGAGTGGGACTGTAAATTGGACAATTGCGAGAAGGCCTTGTTGCATCCTGGAGCACGACACTTGTATGGCTTATCTCCTGTGTGCGTCCGGATATGCTGTTGGAGGTGAGACAGCTGTGTGAACTTCCTCTGGCAGATCTCGCACCGATATGGCTTGATACCCAGGTGGATACGCGTGTGTTGAGACAGGTACGAGGAGTTGGCGAACGCCTTCGAGCATTGGGAGCACTTGTACGGTTTGGCCTCACGCATGTGGATTTGAGTGTGTAGCTGCAAGTCTGCCTTGGACCCAAAGATCTGGAAAGAGTAGAGAGGGATTGCAATCAGTCACGATTCGAAATTTTTTGGTTCTTTTCAGAAAGTGATTTTGGAAAAACTGGCCTACCACACCATTTGAAAAGCTCATTACGAGGCAATTTTGAAAAATGTCCGAAAGAAGCTTTCGAAATTTATTTTTTGAAATTTAGTCCCACAATATTTTTTTAATCTGCCTGACAAATAGTCAGGTTCAATTTTTAAAATTTTGTCTGAATGAATTATTTTTTGAAAAATATTAATTTTTGGTTTTAACTTTTTAGGGGTGTCATTACAGACTCTTAATTAGGTCGGCCAAGGCAGGCTGCAGCTAAACACTTTGGAGGTGGCCTCTCTGGGCATGGTGTGGCTGTGGCAGTGAGCATGAACCGGATTGGCCGTGCGTGGCCACAGTAATGCCTGGAGGGGGACACACTCCTGAAGCACTGGGCCACGAAAATCCTCCAATCCGGTGCACGGCAGGAAGAAAGAGAAAAGGAAGGGAAAGACACAGAATAACATATAACATACACACGAAAATAAAAGTAAAACTAATAAACAAGATATAATATCAGTAAATACACAGCCATGCATTGACTTTCATAAAAATAAGGAACATTTCAATATAAAAAAAAGAAAATATTTCTTGATGTGAAAAAAATAAGTTATTTCATCTTAACAATTTATTATTAAGATAGTAATCAGAATAACACATGGGAAGAAAAATAATAATTGCACTGGAACAATTATGAACTTACAATTTCGATTACTTTGTGGAAGAAATATCCATAACGATAAAAAAATTCAAAGTATATCGTAAATTTCTTACTCACAAAAAGAAATTTATATTTAAAAAAATTCTACCTTCTTTTTTTGTACTGTGTTAGAAGTGCACATGAAAAAAAAATGTATTTATATAAAGAACATCACGTCTTTTAAAATATATCATTTGAAAATTAGAATGCATAAAACTGTTTATTATATATTAAAACAACGCTAAATGTTCGTTTTATTCATGATTCGCATTTAAAAAGAATGCACTTAAATTATTTTAATGGCTTTATTAATGAAACTTTATGCGGTATTAACTGCACTTTTGAATGATATACTCTACTCAAAATACTCAATGATATTTCAAGCAGCAAATTCCAAAAATATTCTACACTTTCTAAAATTTATTGAAGCTAGTCAAACGGTTTTTTTGAAAATTTAAAATGAAGCTTTAAAGATCTGCCAACAGATGCCGCCACTAATATAAAAATCGCCGTCGGAGAGCACGATTAAAAATTGCAGCCACTAAAGAGAGCAACGAAAAATGAAACACGTTTATTTTTTAGCGACTATCACACTATTTGTTCTCGAAATTATGCAGATATGCACTGAAATTTTTTAAAAAAAGAGTTTGAAAATACTAAGCACAATTTTATTCAACAGATAATTTTTATATTTAACCAAATACTTCCGAAAAATATTTTGGAATATGAAATAATTGAGATAAAGTATTAATTTACTTTACTCAACGCTATATACATAATTGACTATAATCTATGAAAAATATATGATTAAGTTATTAACACGGCTTTTTTTAAACCTCTTTTTACAAAATAATTGTTTTTATCTATTATAATCAACACAAAGAAAAATTAGTGAAGTATCATAATTATATAATGGTTCAATACATAAGCGCCCATGTTATATAGACAAATGCCATACATCTTTACATTACTTCTTCAGTTAGAATTTTTAAAAGAAATATTTCTGTCATATGATTATTAGTTGAACGGAAAAAACTAAATTTATATACATCTTATAAGTTTTATAAAAAACCAGAACAGATTATATTATGTTTGCCAATAAAAAAAAAATTCAATTACAATGATTCGAATTATACCATTATAAGAATTATACAAAATCCATGGATGAGACATTCAATGAAAAATCCTATCTCGCAATGAATGAAAAATATGAATGAGATAAAAGTTGATCAAATATATAAAATTTCACGCTAGGAAGCGAAAATTTGTAAAGGAAAAAAAGAGCGGAAAAAAATGAAGAGGAAAGGCTGATTACATTATTTCGCCTCAAATAAAATAGATTTAAAATTCCGAGCGCATTATTTGTTCAATTGATATCCATTACAGATTTATTTTCTTTCACCCTTATTGCATCAAGTTTGACTTTTTAGGGAACGCTCCACCACACACACACCGTGTGTTCACACTTTAGACCTCACCTAATTATGTTTAGTGTTCTTATTTGCGATTTGAATTTTTTTCAAGCCTTTTTTTCCTCCTTTTTACTCAGTTCATCCTATTATTGGCATAGAGCAAGGAGAGGAAAGCAAAGAACTAGAAAGAATGAGATAGATAGATAGGGGAGAGAGAGAGAGAGAGATGCTGGTGTAAATTATAATTTGCCTACGCCCTGAAGGCAATAACTTCAGCCGGCGCTAATATCAATTAGCCAGAACCAGATTAATATTTCCAACACGAGCTTTGCTTTTGAACGGAAAGCGTTTGTTTTATTATTAGCTGGGTCATTTTTTTCTTCGTCTTCAGTATGGGGATACAAATCTTATTTTCTTACTATCTTCCCGGTTTTCTTTATTATGCCGGGTCTATTTGTTATTAAAATATGATTAGCGTTTCAAAAAAAAAGAAGTTTAAATGTTGGTAATTATGAGAGCAGTGATTAATTATGTCAGCACACAAAGCGAAATTTATTTAGGCAAAAGATTACGAATATATATATTTTTTTAAATTTGCTTCCAATTGTTACTCCTCGGTCTTCTCTTCCCACCCTCCTGTTCTTCCGAAACCAAGGAGCAAAAAGTTTTCCCTCCCTCTTTAGATGTATTATGTATTATTGTTTTCTTTTCTTCTAGCCCACCACTCGGAGTATTCTTTTCGTTGTTTTTTAAGCTCTTCATTGGAGAAGTATTAACTAGGGGGAAAAAATTAGCTTATAAAATGCGCCCCAGTAATACGATATACAGCCGCAACAAAAAATTAAAACGATAAAATCGTTTGTTCTTTCACACCATTGCCACCGTTCAGGAAGTAAAAGTAAAAAAAAATAATAAATAATAATAATAAATAAATAAATGATCCTGTAAAAACTTGGCTGGATCTTTAAGTATTTTACAAAATAAACTAATGTCACCAATTTGTATTTATCGTTTGATAATCACATAAATCTTAGCTAGAAAAATTGGCTATAAAAATTAAATAATTAATCGGTTGAATAACCCTATATAGTTCGATAACACTTATGATTTTGTGTGTGTGTGTCCATAGGTTTGATAGAAATTTTTTTAATTATGAGTATCATTGGTATCATTAATGATTCTCTTTGGTCAAAAACTATCTCGAAAGTTTTATATATATAACTTTAATCGCAAGAATTAAAAAAAAAAATTTATTTTTAAATTTCTGCATTATTTCACATGACTTTTTTTTACACTAAAACAGTTTTACGTTATGAAATGAAAGTGATATAAGCCCTTTTATGAAACTGATTGAATGGAAGGAGCGAAGGTAATTTTTAGATTCAAAAGAATACTCATGTGCCCCTATCACCTAAAAATTTTCTATATTCTTTCACAGAGAAAAAAAAAAGGTTTTTAAGGTAATATAATTAAAAAGAAATTACTTGAGGGGGGGTTAAGTTTAAAACTAAATGTACCATTTTAAACTGTTAAGAGATATTTTTGTTCCAAAAGCAAATTTGAATCATTCTTTGGTTTATTTCAAATAAAGACAAAGCTATTTATAGAGGTATTAATAATAGGCATCGTAAATAGGGCTTTTTTTGTAGATTTTTTACCCCGTTAAATGATGTCTTCCAGAAAACGTACAGTACAAAAAACAGGCAACTCTTGTCCGATACTTGGATGCCCATCAAAATGCATTTAATGAAGATCGAATTTGACCAATCCGAAAAGAAATTTAGGAAGTACTCGAAATTTTGACGCCTGCGAAACGATGTAAAAAGCAGTCAATAATGAAATTTAACGTAATACCTTTTAGCTGATGTCCATCAGAATGGGAAAGGCGGAGGGGATTATTTTGCGATTCTCCCCTCTTCAAGCAAGTTACCCTACCTGCTCCCACCCTCTCAGCCGCTACTTCGCAGGGGGCTCTTCTAATTAAAGCAGCTTCGTTTTCCTCAGTTGCCATTAACATCGTACTCCCGGGCTGCAGGGGGAACACGCTCGGTTGCAGCACATAATCACCATTTCCGAAGAATCACGTGCAAAACACCCGAGTGGAATTAAAAGAAACGCGCCTCTCCGAAACCAAACCGAGACTTAGTTTTGTTCTGTTTTCTTCTACTTAGCATTCGACCGCCACCAAAATATCCCACCTCCCTCCCAGTTTCCAAAAGAAAAGACAGTTTCTAGCACTTCTTCAAGTGGAAGAGCAAACGGAATGGCCAGCCTGCTTTGCATTGCATCGGACCAGAACAAACCGGCGGAGAATTCGTAGCGAAAGAAAGAGAAACCCTCGATTTCTTAATTTTTAAATTAATATTAAGGTGAGCTGGATGTTTTATGAAGACAATGGGAAAGTGGAGGAGAATTAACTTAATGATGTCCTAGAGCAAAAATAAGTTTTTCGCTGCTTTCATACATAATGATAAAAGACTGGTCAACAGGCGTTAAAATAATCATACTCAATAAAAGATTTTGAGATTACTGAATACTTGTGTTAAATACTTACAGAATAATGTGTATAACTTGAAAAATTAAAACTGTGAAAACAAAATTGTGATTGTGAAAACAAAATCGTGATTGTGAAAACAAAAATTGTGATTGTGAAAACAAAATTGTGATTGTGAAAACAAAATTGTGATTGTGAAAACAAAATTGTGAAGATTTTATTTATGGGCATTTATTTAAGAGCTTGAAACATATAGACTGACAATAATACATTTAGCAAGTATATTTCAAAGAAGATAAACACAAACTTTTTCCTTTTAAAAGTAATATTTTACTAAAGGAATACATTTTATTACACACAGGAATATTTACTACAAGAACTCACGGGGGAGACGAAATGATCCCAAACCCAACCACGAATCACTTAAATGAATTTATGGCCATTCAATGAGTCTCTGTATATGTGAGGAAAATGGCTCGTTAACTTAACAGAAATTGGGAGCCTGATATTTACAAGGACTCCACCGGGATATGCAAAAGCTTCTTCATCATCATGTTGATGGAGTAACATTAAGTAGTTCTTATCAACGTAGCTTTCAGACAATTCTTCGTGTGAAGGAGGGGAAAAAATGCTGAGAAGAAGATGAAAGACTTAGAACGAGCTTCTACTAGTCAGAAACTAGAAAAGCGTGTTAAAAAAATACCGGAAACAAGAATAGGTAAGGCGAGAGGGTAAAAAAAAAATCAGTAAGACGACATCGTAAGAGGGCAACTTAAGTTAACCATTGATGGATTAATCCCTCAACAATGCAGTCTTGCAACGCAATGCAGCTGAGGGATTCGCTATCTAGCGCCCACAAGAAGCTCGGCAGAGCGGACCCTCTTAAAGATAGCAGAATACCAGGGGACTGACTGCGACGACAAAAGAGTAATGAGTCATGACGAACGATAGGCTTAATCAGTCCCCTCGTACACAATATCCCCTTCCAACCATTCACTTAAAAAAGGATAATTTACAAGAAATACAAGAATCCTTTCCACTTTTCCCTATTATGTAGACATTCATATGTTTGGAAAATAAATTACGCAACTGCGGAATGGTTTCTTGTTTCGAAGAAGTACATTTCAAAAAAATACAATGTAACGATGCAACTGCAACATATCATCTTATTCCGCTGGGTTCAAAAACTCCGGATCTAAGGATAGGGGGTGGAAAAAGGAGGTTATGACTTTAATGCTGCTATTATGCAGAAAGCGACGCCTCATCAGTGCTAAAGCGATCAGTTTTTCTTTGTTTCTAATAAACAGCCGTCACGGAACATATTTAAAGAATTGAAATATAAAGTTCGTTAAGAAAACTATTCTTTTTTTGTTCACACAACTTAAAAGGATTAAATTTCAAGGTGTAACCTACTTTTATATTGAAAGTAATATATCTAAAATGTGAAAAACGTGATTTATAGATAGATAAGATAGATAACAATCAGATCAACAATCAAGAAAACCTTCAAAGAAAATTTTGTATATCAATGTACTTATGATTACAGTTTGCTTCAGAATCAGTTTACACTTCTGTCAAATAAATGGATCAATGAAAATTAAAAACTCGTTCAGGTTTTGCTTAAATTTTAAATTGGGTTTTAAAGCAGGAATACATCTTTTACGATGTAATTAAAACGGAATGCTTTTTCTTTTTCAGAAAAGTCGTTACTTATAATGGAAAAAAAGTAAATTACCTGCCATAATAGAAATTTACAGAAAACTGGTTGTTGTTTTTGTTGTTGTTGGTAACTGTAAGTGTAATTTTTCTGTTTAAAGAAAGTTTTGGCAATGAGTTTAGAGGTTACCTCTTCGTATACCACACGCGAGAATCAGAAAAATAATTCATAAAAATTATACTTCATTAAAAAGTAGGTAAAAGCATAATAAAAATTTTGCATCTGTTATAACTAGAAATTTCATCTGCACAACAAGACAAGGATTGACGTTGAATTTTTATGAACCATTCTCGATTATTCCACCATCGGTTTTCCTCCAGGCAATTAAATGTCGCTCCAGTTATAATTTCCGGATAATCCCTTTAAAAAAAGGATCGATCCGTAGAAGGGGGGCAGAAGCAGGAAGACTGTTAAGCAGGGTGGCAGTTATTCGCAGGACCCGAACGTCGCTTTTGCTGCCGAATAACTAATGCCACACGGGGGTAAGTGCATTTTCGATATGGACATCATCATTAAATAAATGGTGTGAACTCTTAGCATACCGAGATCTGACAAGGACCCAAGACCCGTGATTATGTATGATTAGTTGGAGCTAAGCGATGGTCGAGCTTTGTTTGCCAGCGACCACTGTTGTAAAAAAATTGCCTCCATCTTGTAAGACCAGACGCTGTTATTAGAGGACTTGGCTAATGATATTCCGGCGTTTATGCAAAGGAGGAAACAAAAACCAATGACATATTACGCTCTCGGCTATTTTCCTACATCAACTCTGGAAGCCATTCTCTCTCATTTTTTTTATCCGCTTAACTCACAATTTTTTGGTTTGTTTTCTTAATTTATAATTTTTTTTGTTGGCACGGGTTTTTTTCACAACTTCGTCTTTGACTTTATTATATTGACAATGAAAAGTATTAAATGATTAATTTTGTTAAAGTTAACGTCTTAGGGCAACAACAGCTCATTGTTTTACATGGATGACATTGATACTCCCACATTTCGCAATTTAAGTCAAAATAAAATATCTGCAGTACTATTTAATGTATTTAAAATTAATTTTTTTTTTAAAAATAAGATAATTTAAATTACAAATATGCCATTTTGTTCTTATCGTTATCAACAGCAACGCAGACAGTAGATATACTAGAAACTATAACTAATAGTTATCTGACCTTTACAGAAATGGTTTAGAATAAATTAATAGAAATTTGTTCAGATTTCGGAGTACCCTGAGACTACATTACACGTGCCGTTTTTACTTTATATAATAAAATTTATTTTTCAAAGATGTGATCGCACATCTGCAAATTTATCGGTCTGTGTATTGAATTATTAAAATAAGAGAAAGAGAATTCAAATCTAATGCAGAAGGAAGTTTCCTTTTATATTCAAAAGAGACATAACAAAGGAATTACTTATAAAGGTAATTAGTAGATGATATTCAATGCCTATTGCTATGCTAATTCCGCTTCGCGCCTCTTCCTATTTCGTTTTCGAATAATTCTTATTTAAATAACAAATGAAACATATAAATATGAATAATTTATGATTTTAAAAGGTAAGTACTTTAAACTAATTAGCCAATTGTTTAGTAAAGACAATTATTCTGTTTTTCAAAACTTCTCTTACATTTGGCAGAAAATAGTTTTCACGTGTTAAAAAGAGAGTTTAGGACTTTAAAACATTTGTTTTGCGAATTAGGGTTAAGGAAATAATCATTAAGGTTTCTCTTAGAAAGTGCCTATGTTTAAAAGCTTTCAGATTTATTGTGAAGTTATGTTTAATTTTCAAACAATAATGTTTGTAATTCTGAGTATGCAAATTGTTTTATGCCACTGTAGAAAATGTACTGCTAACAAAACTGATTACCAAGCGTATTTCAAAGGTAATAAGCAAATCAGAACGAATAAATAAGATAAATACAAAAACATGTTTCATAAAATGTAACCTCTTTTCTGTTACCAAAAATAGAAGGGGGAGGGGGATACTCATGAATTATTTTTCTAATTTAATTTTAAATGATTGCGGTTTTTTTTTATGTCTAAAATGAAGAATGTGGAAATTGTTTTCATATACGTTGAGAAACTGTTAGAAACTAAGGCTGAGATTAGAATAAACCATTGAAGTAAGAAAATAGTTATAAATATATTAGTTCACAACAAACAGAGAATTTAAAATTAACGCGTGTGTTTTAGAGTTCATATATGTGCAGAATTATTAAATATAAAGTTAAACTTATGCAAATAGAGTAGGAAAACAATCTCTTATTTAGAACCAGTCGAATAAATCCTATAATATGTGAAAAACTAAATTTATATTTAGGTAAAATAGTGGTAATAGTGAAAAAAAAGGGAGGGGGAAGGTGGATATCAGTAGTAGAATAATCAGTGAAAAAATACATACGCCTATTTAAAATTGAAAACAATAAAACTTTCATTCGCTACATTTAAAATTCTGATGACATTCTTAACAAAAACGATTGAGTTACTGAAAATAAGCTATTCAATAATTTACAAAAACGGTGAGAAAATGACGAAATAAAGCAATTTTTTACGAAAAATCCCTGTTGTGAAAATAAAAAGAAAAGTAGAGAAGAAAAAATGAATTACGGCAGTTGCGTGTCTTCAAAGAACATTTTCAAATTCGATATTTTTTCACTTAATGCGAAATAATGAATTTGCTTCGGAAACGACGTAATACTTTGAAGTATGAAGTCAATCTTACGACCTCTTCAGTTATTACTCTGTTATAGCAAATTTCCAAGGCAATGGATCAGATTATAGAAGATGGTATACAAATCAAAGTCTTTGAAACAAGCGCTTTCTAAAGGGGGAAAAAAGTAAAAATACACATATCCATCTTTCTCGTTGAAGGAGAACCATTAGAAGAGTATGGTACGAAACTTTTTTTTTCCTTTTTAGATTATTTATCTTTTGATGCGTAATAACTAAAGCGATGGGGAATTGAAATATTTAAAAGGAAGAAGAGAAACTGTGAGGAATAGAGGCAATAGAGGGAGAGTTTTTACTTCAATGATTTGGAAATCAGTAAACTTGTGGAGCAAATAAAAACTCCATATTCTTCCAGCAGTGTCTTTAATAAAGGGAACAATTCGAGGTGAAGAGATGTACAAGAAAAAGTTTGCGAAAGAGATTCGAAGAGTAACATATTACTCTTTGTGGATTTTGAAGCCATGATGATAGAAAGTAAAGGGGAAAAAAGGAGAAGTAAGCTAGAAACGTGCTATTAAATTTCTAACAATTATTAATATTAAAAACTTCAAGATTTAAAAGTTTTTCTGCGATAAACTTAAAATTCAGCTTGCGTTTTGGATTACTCAGTTTCATTTCGTAAGCTTTTAAGTTTTCAATCAGTTCAAACTACAAAGATTTTAATGTATGTGGTTTGTGCCATACTTAATATATTTTTTTCTTTGTAATATTTTTATATGAATGTTGTAAAAGATTAAGATGGAACTAATATGGAAGAAGCACGTACTTTTAAGCAGTATTATATATTGTTATTTATTTTCAATCTAATACTCCTTGAATTCTTTTCTGTATAATAACGAGAGAAATTCATAAATATTCTAACATTATTTCGATTGATTTTAAAAATTTCTGCGTTTAACGTTTTAGAGGAAAAAAAAAAAAGAAATCAAATATATTTTTTTAAAAAATGCCACATATGATTATATTAGGTCAGGGGTGTCAAACTCGCGGCCCACAGCGAAAATTTTTGCGGCTGAGCCAGAATATCGGCACACAATAATATACAATAAAACATCAAAATTTCCCCTGAAATAAGAAAGATTGTAGCAGAGAAGATATGTCATTTGTTAGGATGCAAACATTAAATTTTTCTTGTTCTTTTATTTATGTTTATTATAGTATATTATTCGAAATAAACTTACGTTTCCATGAATATTGTTTTTTTTTTCGGCCCACCTAAAGTTAAACTTCGTTTGTTTGGCCTAAGTTAGCATTTGAGTTTGACATTCTTGTATTAGAGATCATCCTTTCATATATATTCTAATGAATTTCCGTATGTGAAATACATGTCTTATGCACTTTTATAAGAGAAAAACGGACAGCTTTCTGTGTTTAAAAACGAATACATAAATTAAAATAAAAAATGAGAATATATATTTAAAAAAATTAACATATTGTCAGTTAGCAGGGGAATCATGTGTCATTCAACACTGAGGGAGAAAACGGGAGCCTAAACTTCTTTATAGGGAATAGATCGTGTTTGGTGTAGGAACAGCTGAAGACAAGGGTCCAAGCTGATGGTTCAAGTAAAGAATGTGTGAAAGAGCTGGTCCTTGGGGATGAGATCTGACTGGGTGTTTGGAGACCATCTATTGCATAGGCATGGAAGATAGCTAGTGGGGTGTTGCTATGGTGACTTAAACGTGACGTCATACAGGAAACACGCCGTCGTTGACCAACTCCCTTTCAGGAGAACAGCTATTTCGAAGCATCACTATGCACGGTAGCAAGTACCAGAAAATGGGGCCCGGTATCAAATTGATCATAGAAAACTATAGATGATTCTGTGTGTAATATCCACTCATAAAACCCCACCCTTAGCATGTATACAGCAGATTAAACTGCCCTATAACATAAAAGAGATATGTTACATACGAATGCTGTATGTTGAAAACTATTATGTGGCTTTAAGAAAATGGTATTACTGATATTGTGGGATTTATTTTCGAAAGATACAATGCTCTAGAGATAATTCTTTAAAAATAATACTGAATCGATAAATTTATAACATTTAATTTCGCACTTTTACAATTACTTTTGAAACACAAGCGTTCGGAGAAAATTGCAAAAAGAAGGAAACGATTAAGTATTCTGACTTTATTAACATTTTAAGAATTGCCAAGGCATATAAGTTTTCCTAAAATTTAGACTTTAAAAATCAAAAATCCATCAATATTTAAATTGTTTACTATTATTAATAAAAAATGCACATTCACGCGCGCGTGTCTAATACAGAAAATCAAGCATTTTTGCTTTTAAAATTAATTTTATTTATTTTCAAACAAAACGTTTTTAGGCTAAGCAACCATCCAAATATAATGCCTCTAAAAACCCCACCACAATAAAAGGTTACATTTGTATTATTAACTTTCCTTAGAAATGTGGGGTGGTACCAATTTAATAGAATGAAAGTATGGATGTATTCGAATAATTTAAATCGAAACGATAGAAACACTTTCAAAGAATTAATTTATTTAAAAACTAGAACTAAATTATAGTTAAATAAAACAACGTTACCATTATATTTGATATAACACACACATTTTTCGGAAAATAAACGAAATAAATAAAAGTATTTCTTTTATTATTTCTAAAAGAATACAAGAAAAAAAGAAAATAACAATGCTGGCTTCTTTTCAGCTAGCAAACAGCCCCCACTGACAACAACAGAACGTTAACACGAAAGCATGAACTGTATAGAACTACAGCACATAACTGCTAAATTTAATAAAGGTTTGCCACCATAGCGGTAGGGTGGATACGATGCGATAACTGACTGAGGTAGTAAAGGTTGCTGTCTCTTCTTGTGTCAATTGCCTAGAACTGGAGCTACTTTCATTTTTTTTTCCTTTTTGCTCTTGTTTTATTCGTTGGCAATCCTTGATAAACACGGATACGAGGTGGATATCGATTGAAAACGATATCACTAACGCCTATCTCAAGTATGGCTATTTGCAAAATAAGTTTGAGGGGTGGTTTAAAAAATTCATTTCCAGTTTTTTTGCGTCAGTTAATATGAGAAATTTTTTTTTAGAAAAATGTTTTGTTTTTTTACTTTATTTTTATCGTATCTATTTCTTATTGATATGATGATAAAAATTTGTAGCATTAAAATAATGGATTCCAATAACAGCCCTTATTTTTTTAGAATATTATTTTTGAAGTCAAATGAATTAATTTTTAGAATAAGGATTATTTAAAAGCTCGAAGTGTTAAAAGCTCCACTCAAGCTTTATTAGTTTTTCGATGTCTCAACCTAAAAAATACATACTGCCTTCTATGATCTCTAGGGAAAATACAGCGTTTGACTCAGATAAATAGATGCATTGTACTTGCATTAAGAGAAAAACATTGTAGACTTTCTTTTTATTCAATAGATGTAACGTACAGAAAAATTTTCTGTTGTGTTCATCGAATACTTAACAGAAAAAATAATTTGTAAGGCAAAATTAATCCGAAATGTTTATTCATGTGAGAAAAAAAATCAGTGTGATAAATTAAGTCAATCTCTTTGTACCGCAATTCACAGTTATGGCTGTGAATATGTACTCTGTCTGAACGGGATTGGTCCATTTGGTGCATATTAAGGTCGTTTCTTCAGGGGATCATGCATGAAAATAACTAGAGAAAACTATCAAAAGGAACAAAATGAAGAGACTTACCTGAGGGCACATTTTGCACTGGTACTTCCTGCCAGTGCCATTAGTGGCCACCCCTGATGGAGCTCCAGGACCCTTGGTAGCGGCGCTGATGGGTTGGGGCACCACTAGCATAGATCCGCTGGAGCTTGGGGTGGATACTGGAGGGCTTCCACTACTGGTACTGTTGGCCCTGTTACCGTGACTACCGTACAAGTTGTGCATCTGCGAGGAGTCCATACCTCCACCGCCTCGACCTTCCTCCAGGGTGCCGCCTGGGCCTATAAACATATAAGTAAACAATCAAAAACTACCAATTACCATTGCCCACATTTACAAATGGTACATTCTCAAGCACAGCAACACAAACAGAAAAGAACTCTAGAAGGATACGCTAAGAAGGGTAACATGAAGAATTTGAAAATGGTCACAGAGCTATGTACTGATTATCATAAGAAAAAAAAAGCAATAAGTTTTCACTTAACATGAACAAGACGGGCTTTTCAACTGTAAGAAAACTAAAATGACGACTAAGATAGCCCATAGCTATTGTTATACACAAGAATCATTAGACCAATGGTATGCAATCCATTTTCAAATGAAGAAGCAAACGCCAACGATTAAGAACTATTTTTACAGTTGTGTATGAAACTGCTGATTAAAATTGCAGAAAATAATATTTTTTTCCCAAAACAAATTCGTACATAACGAAAAAAGAAATAAATTTTCAGTTTCATACGCAAGATTAAAATTCTACACCTAGAAAGGTATTTACAGACGCACTTGGACATTAAGGTAATCTGTTAAAACTAAAAACAAACTTACCACTTTTATAAAAATAGTCGAAATGACCGCTTACTTCCACATTTACTAAATTGAAAGAAAAATGGCCTTCTTTCTAAGATGTGTTGCTTTATTTTATTTATAACATATTTTACACGCCATTAAAGACACGTCGAGGAACTTAAGTAGGGGGATACCCCCGCTCCCCAGCAGTAATTTTTCTTTTATTCAGCCAGATGGAGAATGCAAAAAAGGCCAACCGCTGAGATTTCCGAACAATCCACTTTTTTTCTTTCACAGGGGCAATTGAATCAAGTTTCCCCCGCTCCACAAAAACCGAATAAAATAAATAAAAGTAAGGAGAGGGAAGGATGGAAAAAAAAAAAAACGTTGAGAGAAAGGATTCCTTCTATTAAATTTACGCAATAGGATAACAATCCCAACTCCCGGGGTCGTTTAAATTTGAAGAAGCGATGCTTTTCCACGTTTATGCATCATTGAACGGCAGATGAAAAGTCCCTCTTCCCAACCTTTCTTACTTCGCATTTTAAACTTGTCAATATTTATTTCATTTTAAGTCGATTTCTTTCCACGACAAGACCCAGCAATGTTTATTAAGCTCTTGCACGTTTGGCTCTCAAATCCGCATTTTACAATGAAAAGTTGGATTGAATTCTTTTCGGAGTTGTGATGGAAGAGAACAAACAAATTTGATAGTGCTTCATACTGTTCATTTAAATCGAAGTTAATATCTAGGAAATCTAGAATTCAGATCTTTTTCAGGAACCAAACAAAACAGAAAATCAAATTTTAAATATCATTATAAAACGGAGTTTGTTCAAACATTGCACACTTAAAACTTCTATATTATGAATTCGAATTCGTTCGATTTATTTTTTAAGCAGATTTAAAATTCATTCCGACACTTTAAGAATGAAAAACAGTAATCACTCATTTTCTAAAATTTTAAGGTTTCGATAGGTATTTTATGAATAACTTTTAAGAATATATATAATCGAATTCATTTCATTCTGCCATTAAAAATTACTGTGCAAAATATCTGATTTGCGTAAGTTTATGTAATAATTTATCATTATTATATTTCTTTTTGTTATTCAAGTTTAAAAAATTTCTTTTTTAATAAATGGGGTGAATAGATATTTATACAAATATCTAAATTTAATTTCATTTGGGCTTATAGAATTTTTTTTTCAAAGACGTCTTCTATTTAGATGGTCCAAAAATTTAAAAGTTTTATAATTTTACTTAAAAAAAGTGTGTTATCTTTATAAAACCTGGGCATAATTTTCTTGTATAAACTAAAATTAAAAAAGTGTAGCCATTTTGTTAGGCATTAAAAACTTCTCAGAAAAATATTAAATAAAAAAAAGTATATATATTATAGAAGGACACATTGTGATCCACGTGATTTTTATATGTATTATACGTGTGTATGTAATGTTTCTTAGATAACTTTTTCTAGATAAATTTTATTTACCTTAAATAGCCATGAAATGTAAGAAAACTTATTATATCAGTTAAATTTTATGCTCAAACTTTTACGAGTTACATAACGCTAACGTTTCTTTGGAAGAACACGTCAGTATTCTCAAGTATGGATACACAAGCAAGGAAAAAAATAAATAACCAGGATTTTCTATTTTTACAATGAGACCAGTGTATTAACAACATTTCAAAATTATTCTTGGAGTGATTTGATATGATTTTCAACTTTGTTATTACAAACTAAGATGAATAATTTTGATTGCTTCGAAATTTAACTCGCCTTCCTGAAGTTTTGCTGATACGTTTGGCCGAAGGCCATAGATAACAGGATGGAAAACGAGTCAAGACGACTGTTTCATCGAAGCCCGATGGAAAAATGCAAAAAAAAAGAGGACATCCTACAATTAGCTTAGTTTAAACAAGATATTTTGAAAGAAAATTAACGAAAGCCTAAAGCATTTCAAAAGTGCACAAACGAACCTCTTGCTACTCGTCTCCAATTTCAAACTTGTTTGGAATTCACTTTTCAAGAAAGATGAAAAATTCATTCGAATATTTCTCCCGTAATTGGAAATCTCCAAGTATAAATGAAATCGTGATTTAAATTATCGATACAGCATCTTAAAGTTACCGTCTAATCGATTAGCGATAAGGACATAGTTTTGAATCTTTTTTTTTTTTTCACCCCTCACGCTAGAAAGAAGAGTGACAAATCTCGCTCCTAAACTCTCATGAAGACACTTTTGAATGCTTGAATGAATTTAAAGTTTGATTTCTTACAATTTTTTTTTTTTAAAAAAAAAATCTCCTTCCGTAGCATCATGGGTAGCAAATATGACAAAAATTTCTGCTGTCTGTTGCGTTTTTCAACTTATTTTATTTTTAGCGAGCAAAAATAAGTAATAAAAACACTAAGGTTAAAAAAAATTTTTTTTTCTTCTTCCACCCTTAGCTTTTCTCTCTCATCCTAGGTGATTAGGCAAAGGCAGATACTTACTTAAATCCCAACTCGTAAAACACGTAGCTCTAGGCACACTTAGGTAAGAGTTGCAGATTTGAAACATAGATTTGCAAAAATTAAAAGTAATTAAAGAACGGGAAGACTAGTGGGGAAAAAATCCTGGGGGAAGGTTGCAAAAAAAAAAAGGCCTTTTTAAATCCAGGAAATAAATAAAGTTAATTCAACTTGATGTTGGCGAACAGGCAAAATACGAGTGGCGCGGAGAATGTCAGTGTAATTACAGTTTAGGCCTAGGTAAACCGGGCGATAATTTATCTTGTAGATTACTGTAATTGAGAAGGCTTCGAACAAGCTGTGATGCACCGCCACAGAAAGAGCGCGGCGAAATCAATAGATCATAATTCATTTAAAGCGCACAGCGACCACTAATTATAAACATATAAATCATTAGGAAAAGTGGGAGCTCTGATCTTCCGCACTTAATCCACATCAATCCGACACTTTCTCTTGCTTCAGATAAACCACTTACCCATTTTTCCGATGAGTAAGCCTATTTAGATAGCGGATATTAACTCGACTAAACAATGAACGGATCTTTGTGGATATGCACAGTTGTTAACTTATTTGAACATTAAAGCACGATTGCAGTTTATACGAGAATTATTTATGTGAACATATTTGGAATTATTTAAACGTATTTAACGAAGGCTTTAAAAAAAATAGCTAAATGTTTTTTGAAAAAAATTTGAATTTATTTTTTAAGAAAAAATATCATTCGGTTGATTAAATATCAATTTTTTAGCAAAACAAATTGCTGAAATGTAGTGAAATTTTGACATCTACTCGTAAACTGATTATTATGCAAAGTCTTTTCTTAAACAAAAAATAGTCAACGAAAAATGTCTTTAAGGCTGTCTTCGCTAAATGTACAAGGGCCTGAACTAAACGAGGAACATATTTTCAAACAGAAAATGTTTCAATTTTCAAGAAAATTTGCAGCATTTTAGTTCATACATCTGTTTATAAAATAGTGTTTTTAAATTTTCAAACTGTTCCATAAATAATTAAAATTTAATTTCATTACGTAAAGGGATAGTTCATTTAGCATTAGAGTATAGGAGAAAAAAATGCAAAACACATTTTATACCAGAAAAAGGGATCAACTCAGATAAAAATGAGGAGTATGATAAAATATGCTATTCTCTATAGGATAGCGAAGCTAGAATAGAATATTAAAGTTTCGTTTCTTTTGTATCTGAAAAAATATTCCAAATTCGGGTCCTGTTCTTTTAACACTAAGAGATAACAGCGTTAAATATACCATTCATGACACGTGGAGAGGTATTAGTACATTTACATAAATTTTCCTTGGCATTTGAAAATTTATTTGAATACACCACATTCGCAAAAATCTCAAAATTAAGTTTATCTTTCTCTAAAATTTGTAAGGATAGGATTATATATATTTTCATTTCAAACTTTTCCAGTAGAAACTGCATAGGCAAAAATATATATCCTAATGTTTAGCTTAAAGCTACGTTATATCTCTCAGCTTTCAAATTATTTAAATCGTATCTGCATTACTTAAGTATGTCGTACGATTTCTCAGCAGCTGTAGAAAGTTTCATTTTTGATAGGATTTAGGATTATAACTGTATCCAGACAAGAAAGGAACAGAATTAATATTAAATAAACATCAATGGCGGGGTAACATGCACGTGTAAGCTTAGCATTATACGATTTTTTTTCGAAGTATGCGTTTAAGCTGTATACTTATATGTAAGAAAAAATTATTAATCCAATACACGCACAAATAGGTTTAGAAAAAGGAAGAAAAATTCAATGCATATTTTTAGCAATAAAATTATACATACAAAATGAATTACATTATGTAAAGAGATCGAAATCATGAGTTTTATAGCTTCTTATATTGATCATCAATAAACATTTACGTAATTTTCCCACCAATGAAATTTTTTATAAGTGTACACTAAGCATTAAAGTGAAAGCTTATTAAAAACATAAAGGTCACGCAATATTTCAGAATAAGATTTATTTCATTGGATATTCACACCAAGGAAAGTTGAATTACAATCCTATTAATTTCTTTTAATTGTTAACAAAAAGCTCTTAGTTGTAAAATCAGACCCGTCATGGGAGGGGTTAGAAAAGGAATACAAAGAGAAAAAAAAAGATTCAGTCAAGGCGGGTTGAGCATTTAATTGTCTCGCAGAAATTTGAAGTTATTCGGGAGAAATCCTTCAAAAACTAGCAAACAATTCATTCTAATTAGGCTGCAATCAAACCAAGAGGACTCTCGGAGGAAGATACAACAAAAATCTCCCCTTCAAGCCACCACTGCCCGAGCTTCTCCAAAGGAATAATTAAGTCCAAATCTGCAGAAGAAGTAGCCGGTCTTGGGAAGGAAAAAGAATTCTTTGTCTCGCAAACGGCGGAGGGATGAAGCTGACAAATTAAGGTTTTGCATCTCAGTGACAGAGAGGAACGCCTGCAGTGTTTTTACAAGCCCGTGTTATGACCAGAATCTAATTTCATTTGCCTGCTCATACACATACACACACCCATGCAGCGAGAACGGGCGGACTCTCTTTTCGTTTGCCTTGCTGTGGATGGCTGCTTGAGAAAACACTATCACAGACTCTTTCGCTCTTGCGCTAATCAGGTTGTCCGTTTTTTCTTTTTTTTCCCTTCCCTCCTCTTTATCTCCTACTTCTGTTATTTTAAGTTTCTTGATAATTGTCACCGACAGAATTCTACCTTAGTGGGGCTAGGCCCTCGATGCTTGCCTTCTTTCTCAAGATCCTCACCGAATTTTATTACTTTTCTTTCGATTCCTAGTCAATTGAAGCGATTCAAAAACCTTTCACGCCTGTTTTTCTTTCGCATCTGTTACATGTGTTAAAGGAATGCAAAGAAGAAAAGAGATAGAAAAAGAAGTGGCGAATCTGTTTTTGTGAATTTACCGTACTGACTTTAGACATCGAAGGTAGTACTCACGAAAACAAGGGGGGCTGATACAGAAAGGAGAAAAAATGTTCGATGCTTACGCTGCAGTAAAATATGCAAAGCAGAAAGCAAAAGGTAAATAATTTGCAACTTTAATTGCTTACACTGCATTGATGTTAAGCTTTCATTTCCAGATAATGAAGTCCGAAAATGCAGAATGAGAAAATTCAAAACAAACTCAAAAGACACGAATAAGTTCTCGTTAAAGAACTCAATATTGGATTTGTGCATTTTATGATAGAAATACGATATTTTATATCATGTTTTAACAGTGTTATTAAATTAGTGAAACTAAAATTGAAAGTAAATCTCAATACAACAATCTTAGAACAGTATTTAAAAGTGGTTGCAATGAAGAAATTAACAGCTTGAAGAAGAAAAAAAAAAATCAAACGTAAATAATTCACAAGACATTTTTGGAAACCTTTCTCTTTAAATAAAAGAAACATACAACATTTGCTTCAAAACATCTTTAGCCATTAACTTTTTCAGGCCACGCCGGGGAACACGGCAAACAAATTTCGTAAAATTATTAGCACAAATGCATCCATTCTTAACGAATAATTACTCAGATAGGTCGCTCTCATGAAATATCAAAGATCACACGAAAAGAGAAGGGGAAAAAATTAATTCGAAAATGTACTTAGTTACGTGAAAGGTCGAAACGCAGGCAAAACAACAACCATTTTTCGCCGACAGATCCCCCATCCCCTTTCATGACACAGCACACTGGGGAGCGATAAAGAAATCTGGAAGCATCCTCCCTTAATTTTTCCCTCGAGAGAAGACGTTTTTGCGACCACCAAAAAACGTCCAAGAAGAGACGATCTCCTCTTCGGACGGCAGTCGCCTCAAAGTAGTGTCATTAGAAAGCATTTATGACCGCACTGCCCTATTCAGAGTGACATCTTCCCTGAAGGAAGATGACGTCGACATCCCTCCTCAAAGCAAAGAGACAAAGGAGCATCTCTCTAAGATGAAGAAAGCAGACAAGGCCACTCGAGGCATCCTCCTCAACAACCAACACGTCTTCGGGGCATCTCCTTCAGATGACACGAGCACAAAATATCGCCACTTTCCTCCCAACAAATACGTTTGTTTCTTTTTGCCTGCCTCTTCTCGAATAAAACAGTCTACCGCTCCTCGAAGTACTCGGATTCTTTTTCGTTTTTTTTTCCCTACTCAGGCCCTCTTCTGTTGACAAGACCGTCAGGTTGAAAGATCGTTTATTACTTTGTATTAAAACAGAAAACACGCTGCTGGATTTGATAGGGAAGTGCGCAATAACGATCAGAAACATATAAGGGTGATGCGATGAATTATTAAACTCCAGATTGGATTTAAAAGAAAAAAATGTTTATATATTTTTCCGAGGAAAAGTGAAGTTTTTGAGGGGAAAAAAATATCAAGATGTGTTCAAATAGAATTTAGAAAGACTTCTCTCGCAGTCCTTTAACGTGAAAAAAAAATTATTGCTTCGAGTAAAATAATTTTTTTTCTTCTATTTATAAAAGATGAAGACAAGCTGACTTTTATTAATTCTTCAAAATAATATGATAAACAAGTTTTTACACAGTAATTTTTTATCTATAAAAGTTGGACAGGATCCTCCCTCCAGATTAAATAAGCTTTTTCTTCTAAGAGTGCTAGAATTAAAATGAAACGATACTACTTTTAGCTACATTCATATTTGCATACGAAATGTGTATGTGTTAAATATAATAATAATAAGAAGAAGAATTCACGTTAATTTCATTTTTCTAGTTTTTAGAGTTTGTAATGGTCCTGAACTTCCAGTACTTCGCGTAAATAAGTAACCGTTAATTACCCACATAACGAGATATAACCCTAACTTTATCTCTTTGAAATTAAAATATCTTCGTATTTAAATTAAAAAATACATAAAGAACCTCATTCAATTATCTGGACCAATCAGAAGAGGCGTCTTTGGCAGTCATGTGAGTTTTTGAACTTCAGGTCTGCTTTTAGTATAAAAGCCGAGATTCTCAAGAAAATTCCCGCCACGCCTTGTATTTGCAATAATGTTAAGTTAATGTCTGCTGCTTCTTACTTGTGTTATGTGTTTCGTTAAATATCGTCCAGATGTTTATTTGTGTGTTCATTGTCTAAATGTAAAATAAATTGGAGCCTCATGAAAAAAAAGATTCCTCATCAATACTACTATATTCACTATCTACATATGATCATCAGTAAAGAAAGCCTTATCACTCGCGAATTACGGCATATAGATATAATTATAAAATAAACAAAGTTTTCATCGTACATGTAAAGTATAAGGTGTCTTCTACATTATAATTTAAATTTCTGCTCTATCAAAATCAGAAAAATTTTAAAAAACAGTGGTAATATTCCCCCAAAATTAATATATCACTTATATTAATTTTCAGTAGAAATTATGACATTATTAAGCATCCCCCTATTGGTATGAACTAATATATAACTCATTTTAAGTTTAACTAATACTTTAAATACATAAGCCGCAAACAGATTTCGCATAAAAATGATCAATTTCTTACGGTTTTTTTAAGAAATAAAAAGAATTCCACTCGGATTAAAAACTACATAATAATCAATAGAAATAAAGAAGAATGGAGCAGATTAAAAGCTCTGCGAAGTAAAAAAAGAAACCTAAATTGCAAACACAAGAGAATCGTTATTGAGCCTTTTCATAAAAAGAGTCTTAACTTTTAAGAACTTTCTAATGTAAAACAAGGAAAGGAGAAATAGTACGGTGGTCGAAAGAAAATTTTATTTTTTTTCTCTTTTTTTTTCCCCCTTCAAGATCTGTCGATGTGTCTGTTTCTTTCACAAATCTCCTTCTCCAAAACATTTTTATGTTGCTAAACAAGTGTATGAAACACATACACACAAAAGAAAAAAAAAACATCCAGCATTCAAAACTTATCCGGAGGAGAATTCTTTTCATATGAAATTAGGTTTTAAATAAACGAAAACCAGAGGGGGTTATTTTTTTCTAACATCTCATTAGATTATCCTGGAGCTAAATTAAGCTTGTGGCACGAGAAAGCGGACATTTTTCTTCATTTTCTACTTCTCTCCTGAGATATACCGAGTAAGAAAAGAGGAAGGAACCACTAGGGATCCACACATATTCCCTGATACACTCGGGATAAAACAGAGGTGATCTTCTCTCGAAGCCACACTTGGTGTGGATGTCGTTATTTTATTTATCATTAACTCCCATTTGAATGCGCGCCATAGTTCTTAATTACAAGGCGGCACCGAGATATTCCTCTCTCTAATCCTTTTCAGAATCCCTTCAAATATTCACTAATTAGACAAAATCTGAGGAATTAAGTCCAACGCTGAGCTTAGAAAATCGGACAAGAGGACAACACAACGCCTTGGAAAACAAAATGAAAAAGAAATGGAGAATAATAAAAGAACAAGTAGAGTAAAGGGACTCGGAGAGGAAAATAAAATTAAAAAAAAGAAAAAAAAAAAAAAATTCTACGCCAACAGATGGCCATGTAATCAGGAAAAGAAACGCCGTAAGCCTGAAACAAATCCTTCGGCTATATGCCGTTCGTATTTCCATTGTAATTAATATCACATTTAAACTAACAACGTCTTTTAATCCTTTGTTTTCGAATGGTAAGTATTTCTGTGTGAGAGAAATGGGGTAAGCCAATAAGACAATAAGAACGCTTCCATGAGCATATCTTCAGTAGGCAAGTTGCTACTAAAATCAATTTATTTTCCTATGCATGAAAACACTTAAAACAATTTTTTATGCGCCGTAAAAAAGGTAAGATGGCTCCGTCAAGAAATGAATATTATTGACAGGTAAAATGTATGCGGACAAAACAATACATCAAATGAACTTCCATATCAATAATAAGTAGATTTATTTGATAATTAAATAACTTAACAGCAAAGTTTATTATGAATTAACCCCTTATATAAGTTTTTTATTCTATTTTTTTTATGAATTAAGTAAATTTTTTTTTTGCCTAAAATGTTCCAAAAAAGGGCACATTTTTTTTATTGCATATAACTAAGCATAATTATTAATTAAATGCAAAAATGGAATAATTTTATTTTAATTTTCAATTTTAATGCTTTTACACTAGTTTTGATTTTATAATTGTGGAACACAAAATCTCTAAATGTTTGCTTTTTATAAGTGCACTCTGCATGCTAGGAAGAATGTTTACATATATATATTATATACACACACAATTTGAAGCATGATGTAGTACCAAGTCTTACACTGCAATGGGGACAGTGAGCATATAGACCTTTCTGGGTTATCTATCCCTTTTCATTTCTTCTCAAGCAACAAATTGCACATTGTCTTGCTAATCCCTGTTCTTTATCGCATATTTTCAAGAATCTAAATTCCTGCCATCAATGAAAAAAAATTCCCACCTTCACCCACAATAAAATTCCAGATGAGAAGTATTTCAGTACCATGGACACACAAACTGCATCTCTTAAAAACATACTAGCACTAATAACCTCACTATAAAAGTTAAAAAATATGTGCAAATCAGATAGAAAGAAGAAAATATCAGTGCCCGTACGCTGTACGGGCAAACCGGTTGTGGTTAGCTTTCGGTAGCCTGTGCGGTGTACGGGCAAACCAGTTAAGGGGTTAAACAGTGTTATTGTTAAGTGTAATTAATTTTTAATATATTTCATATCTATTACCAAAATTATTTTTAAAAATAACAGTATTAAAATTATTATCATACAATGAAACATAGGGTGATATATTATATATACTTAAACATTCCAATTAGAAACAGCTATTGTAGGAATCTATTGTGAAATTATATATACACATATGTATATCCTTATGAAATTATGTTACATTAATTTACATATATAAATAATGTAGCTGTGTGTTAATAGAAATTTATGTCAAATTATATACTTAACACCGAAGCCCCTTATTATTTGCTTGAACTTTGGATATTTAACTTCCATTAACTTTTGCATGTGATTTTTAAAAGATCTATTTTTCATATATCACCTTTATAATAAAAAGAAACGAAGAGGAATAGAATAAATGTAGTTGAATTAAGACTTCTTTTTAAATGCAATAAAATAAAATTATAAATCTTTAAATGCATAGAATGATGGTATATTATATAGTAATTTTGTAACAAGATCAAACAGAGTATATTCTTTGAAAATAAATGTAAATCTCAAACATAGGAATGAGATCCTTTTAAAATATATACATTTGACACACACGAAGTTACGCTTTGATACAAAGATTTTGTGAATAAGGTTATCTAACAGGACTATTGAAGAAGGATCCCCATTTTAAATTCCTGTTTTACAGTAAGAGAGAGAAAAATAAACGCCAAACATGAGTACGATTCTTATTTTAATATATGTAAATAAATGGTTGCAAAAAAGAGCAACAGATTTAGTTTATTTAATTGTACGCCATTGAAATCTGAGAAGTTGTATAGCAGGTGTCTTTTTTTTTGTCCTTTTCCAACCGAAAAGGGACTCCGAAATAAAAAGGGTAATTCAATTTATACTTTATTCAATGAAAGAGAAAGAAAAGAAGTTTTATTTAAGAGTTTCTCGCGCTTTAAAAAACAAGTCAAACTCAACAGAAAACAAGTATGGGGGAAAAAAACCCTGTTTGCCAAATAATTTCAATCGCAGTTTAAAAAAAAAAAACCGGCAAGGATACACTAAAAAAAAAACTTTTATTCCAAACGGAGCGAAAAAAATTGTTCATCGAGACGCGCCAACTATTTGAATTCGACAAATCACAGTCATTTTTGTACAAACCTCTCACGCTTTGCATTCGTATTAGTAATTCAAAGCAAGCTTGCTTTATTCATTTGTCATTTTTTTATTCCCGAAAAACCACAGTCAGACGTATAACTTGAGAAAATATTAAAGTTTGAAAGTTTTCCTCCTTTTAACAAGCACTAAACGAAAACAATGGAGTTTTGAAAGAGAAGTAGATCTGCGTAAAGTGAAAAAAAAAGCTGAGAGGAACCAGCGATAGATGGATAGATAAAAAAAATTCCGCACATACACCAAAAAGTGAAAAAAAAAAGAACACAAACGGGCTGGGAATTTGTCGGCTAATTAAAGCCTGCCCTGCAGATGTAATAATGGAAGAAGTTCTAGCAAACTCCCTTATTCTTTCCCCTTCCCCTTCATCTTTTGCAGCTCGAATTGCGAATGAGTGTACTTTCCAGAAAACTTGGGGGTTTCTTGGTATTCTTTAATTTTTCCTGAACTGTATGCGCGTAAAAGCCATAATATAAAGCTTCCTCGTACAGAGTAGGTAATTGGCCCCAAGGACGCAGCACGGTGAGTTTTAATAAATAAAACAAATATTCGAGAAATAAATTAAAAGCTTTTCATGATTTCTGAGGGGGGACAAAAAGAAGAAAGGGGGGGGGGATATATCTATATAAAAGAACGAAGATGAGGGAGAAAAAAAGATGTATTCGAAGGCGTACAGCTACAGAGTCGACAATTAGTAGAAAGGGTTCATAGGCGTAACTTTGAGTACAATTTAGGACGCGTACTTACAGAAACATATAATTAAGAAAAGGAAAAGTTTATTGTTTGTCGAGAGGATCTGGAAAATCAACGGCGAGTAGAAGATAACAGAAAAAAAATGTAAGTTTGGGAAGTTTGTGTATGTTCAAAGTCAAATCTTATTTTGATATTTCGCTTCTTTTATTAGTTGATTCTTTAAGATGTTTTCGCAATTAATTCTTGAATTGAAATATATATATATATATTAGAGATCACCTATATAATGTGAAACATTAGAAATTTAAATTAAAAATTTAAGCGAGAGCTGGGTTAAAACTAATTTTCATGAAAATTCAAACCACCAGAATTTATAAAGATTTCATTCATATAAAATGTTTCTTAAATAAAGCCTATTTCACGTATATTTTAAATTCCTCCCTCTTTTAGGGGGAAAAAACACAAAGCATTTTTTTTAAAAAAAATATGTAATTAGAAGAAATAACTATTTAAATATACACACTTAAGTCATAAATGTATATTTCGGAATTTTCTCCCACATCGAAATTCTCAACTGCCTCATGAACATATATTTAAAAGCATCTATCTTACACAAAGACAGGAACTTTACACAACTGATGGCATAACACGACAGAAAAGAGCTTAAAAAAATGACACAGGTAAATGAAAAAGATATCAAAGTAGATACCTCGTTTAATATTATTATATATTTTGCATAAGATATTCATTAAAAATACTTAAAAGTACATAATAAATTAAGTTTACCGAAAATGTAAATTTTCTTAAAACAACAAAAGAGAAAAATGTATTTCTAAAAAAATTACTATATAAAATTACGCAGCATTAAGAGCTTTATCTAAATTTAGCGCAACTGGTGTTCTTAACAATAATGTTACTTTTTAACCAGATTAAAAGTATAGAAAAACGCAACATATGAGATATGGTAAATAAAGCTTTCGTTATTAATTACACTTTAATTTTAAAGATAAAATGTAGAATTCTCAAAAGAGAAATACATCTTCATTTTTTCTCACACATTTCACTTTTCTCGTCCTTTCATATATATAAATGAATAGGAGTGTTGACACATTGCACTTAAACTATAGTTAAGGAGACAAAAATTTAGTAGTTTCAAAGGGAATATAATAACTGAGTAAGATTTTCCGGAAAAGGTTAACATTGTGTTAAGCAGCTTAACTGAGCAAGGATAAATTCAATTTTTTCATCTCGGTTGTATAGTCAGAAGAGAGCAACGTTTTGAAAATTCGTAATGACTGAAACGATTAATGACATAAAACAGACCCATCCTGCAAGAGCATAAATCATGAGAAAAGTAGGATGGTCCCAAAAACTCTCCGACAAAATATAAATTTTTTGGAGAACTCAGGATTGTAACTGTCTCTATATATCCTTGCTGTCACGATTAGACATGGAAAAATAACACGCCTTTCCCTTCTTTAACTCTATCACCAAATCATTTAATTTGCTTTGAACCCTTCTTATTTGCTCTCGACTCCGTATTAATGAACAAATGCCTTGTCCTAACTTTTTCAATTGAAGTCTCTTTTTATATTGAATCCCGTTTTCTTGCTCAGATATTTCCCCCCTTTTTTTTCCCTGTTCGCCCGCTTTTTAAAGGTCTTGGAGAAAGGAATACAGGTAGGAGGTAACTTTTAACAGTGATTTAATTTTTCACTATCGTCATACCCCAGGAATCTAGTGTGGGGAAAAAGGGGGTGGGGAGTTTGATAGACGACGAAAAAATTTCGAGTAGAGAGGATTTTTTTTCCCTTCCACTTTTGCCTGCGGAAAACAAATATGCAAATAAGGATGATTTGACCTTAATAACAATTTGTTATATGGTATCTTGGAAGAGGAAAAAAATACTGAAGTAGGAACAATGTTACGCTAATGCCCTGAAAAAGGGGGAAAAAAATTTCTAAATGGAAGATATCACAAAGATATACGCTTAGAAGGGAGGGGGAAGACAGAGAGCTCCGTGTTGAAGAATCGAAGGAAAAAAGGGTTGTGATATATCTCTACAAAGAATTCGATGTCCTCCTGTTTTAAAGAATGTGTTCAACGCTTAGAATAAAGAAATAAGAAAAAGAGTGTACACAGACATTTTTTTTTAAAGTACGCTGTACTACTGGGCTGAAATATTTTTTTTAAAAAAATTTATCAATGCATACAAGCACACACATGCGTTTGCTTGATAGCAGTAACAAGTGCACGAAGAACATACACATTTCAAATAAATTTAATATCGTCCTAATATACTAAAACGACAATTTTTTATTAATCTAACTATAAAAAAAATGCTTTTTTAAAATATCTAAAACATATAATTTTTTTAAAGTTTGAATTTCAAAAGGGGAAAAAACTGTAATATGGATTATCTTGATAATCCATATTACAGTTTTTACTATTTTATGATAAGAGCAGAAATAAAGTACTTTTAGAACAATTAGTAAAAGGGTTTAAAAATTCTAGTATGTCTCGTTTTTGCGAATGAAAAAATATATCAAAGAAGATTTCATAGCAACAAAAAAAAAAAAAAAAAGAGGTTTTTAAACTGGTTTGAAATTTAGAAAAAAAAATGTAAGGTTGTTTTGATAACACGTATTAATTTTTTTAAAAATATATAATGCAAAATTAAGAGAACTCAATATGTTTTGGTTTGAATCAGTTTATTACCAAATCAAATAGCTTCAATAAATGTAAATCTCAATTTACGTCAATATGTTTCTCTCATTTTTGCCTTCTATCTAAATGTTTCTTTAAGATTTTTTAAAAAAAAAAAAAAAAACAGTAAGAAAGGTTAAAAAATTTTATAATCGAAATTATAATTTTTTTCTTAATTTCCCGATTAAAGTTGGCGATTTTATCTACAAATTTGGATTTATTTTCAATTACTTCTACATCAAAATAATTCTTGCTATTAAAATTATCGAATTGGTGATCTGTTCTGCCATACATGAGTGATAGATGGCGCCATTACACAATTACAGAGATCCAAACTAAAGAGTTCTATGATTCAAGCAAACTCAGCGAAATGTATTCAAGTAATGCTAGTTATTTATCTGTTCAAAATGACGGGGATTAAAAAATTTATAAAAGTAATAAGAACTTGAAAAAAAATCAGTGATTTTCACAAGGGATAAGACGAGAGAAATGAAATATTTTACATTCAAGTAATAGTCAAAATAGTTTTCATAGTTTTATTGTGCATTATAAAAATATTAGTTTCATTGAAAATCTCACACTATAGTTCTAGAGAATTCAGGACATTCTAGGGAAAGAATGCTTATTTGAATACCCATTCATTCAAAAACTATTTAAGTGGAAGTCCTTCTCCATGTCTTTGTTCCAATGTTTCTTGCCATTGAAATTCTCAAAACTAATCAAATCGAGCGAAGATGCAGTCAGTCAATATAGCGTAACTCAAAGTTAGGTCCAGTAATCTTCAACGCAACTGACCGTTAAAGGGGGAAAAGAGAAGGAAGGTTTCTATGCAGGCGTCAAACTCAACCAACTCGCTATTCAGCACTTGTCGTTGTAGCAATTTCTCGGGTGGAGAATGTATGATAAACCAATATTCTATGGCCTTTCGAAATTCTAGAATGAGCTAGAGAGGAACTATGTAATGTGTTTATGGAATATAGCCCCATCTATTCCCCGCGATTTGAATAATTTATAGAGCAAAATGTGGAAGATGCAGGGATGAATTGCTCCTTCATAGCGTAGCAGCCGCAAACTTTTCTTAACCCTCTATGTAGTATGAATATCATCTTCATTATCAGGATATGCATTTTTAATATAATATAAGAGAGAGCACTTAAAGGTATTGCAATTCATTTTTAATATAATGTAATACTAAAATAAGTGACTAGTTTTAAACACGCTATTCTCACTTACAGTAATTTCATTCCGTTCCCCGTTAGGGGGGAGCGATGTGTTTAAACTATTCATGCAAAGTCTATGTTAAGGGGTTTAACAATTTCTTAGTGAGGAATTTTTGTATAATTTTTATGCTTGGAAATTATTTGAAAAAAAAAAAGTAAAACGTTTTAATAACTTTGAGTGACATTTTATTAAATCAACACTGAGTAAATCTAGTTAATTATTTTGATCATTTTCTTTTATATTAAAGATAAAAATTTATTCTTGTTTTAATTTTAAATATTATTTAGACATATAAGCAATTTAATCATCACATTTGATACGAGAGCTTAATTATTTTTTATAAAAAATCACATGACAAAAGCTATTTTGAAGAAAATGCTATATATTTCTTTTATTTGTGACAAACGATTAAATACTGTAACATTTCAACATTGAAATAAAGAGTTTTCCTAAATTCCAAAAATAACACTTTTAACAACAAATTTCAGTTGAATTTTATACTGGGTCCAAACATTAGCTCTTTGCGTTCTATAATTAATAGAGGACCAAACATTACTTCAAAAATCAATTAAATGGAACTAAAATTGATGAATGTCCTTTTCAAAAGCGACAGATAAGGTCGAATTTGCACATAAAATCGACTACTTGAATCAAAAACGTATAAAAGTAGTTGATTTTCTAATAATCTCTCAGGTCAGAAAAAGAATTATTGAACCAGATGATATCAAAAATCATCCTCACTTCTACAGAAGTCAATAATGAATTTACTTTTCGCCTTCCTAATAACCTGTCCATAACACTAAGTCTTCGATAGCAAAATCTTATTTTTTCCCCTCTTCCATCTTTGAAGAAAAGCTAATGTTAAATCAATGACCGAGACCCAAATCAATATTATAAAGCTGTATTTTAACGATATCCTTTCTCACCCACTGAGCTAATATCGTTATATAATTATTGGAATAGGAACACTGGTGTAATGATAAAATGATAATTAACATCCAACATTTTTCTTTTTTAACCTCTTTCTTTCAATCGGTCTTGTGGGAGTGGGGATAATGTTTTTAACATTGAGCTTGAAGGAATATGCATACCCTCTCATCTGTACTCCGCATTTATCATCCAGAGTCACAGATGCAAGGACATATATCACGCGCCTCTTCGTGTAATACTTGATATACCCTTATTTTTTTATATATACAAATATGTTCGACATGAAAATCCTATATTTTTTATATATACAAATATGTTCCACA
>BMAV01002554.1:470782-486677 GCA_019973955.1 Trichonephila inaurata madagascariensis | reverse complement strand
ATTTTTTGAAATATTTTGTCTTAGAAATGTTTATCTACTCTTATGCACAAAAGTATTGTTTTATATATTATAAGCTTCTCCAAAGGTCAATTAAGGATTCATAGTTGTGCTTTAGAATTAAAGTTACTCTAACACAATACCAAATTTGAAAAAGATGTTTTATGGCCTTCAAGAATGAATTTAGGTATACTTACAATGTGTATTTATGGAGAATACTATCACACAATTTTAAGATGTCACAAAATTAGTTATTTAATTGTATTGTGATTAGTAATTAATAGCTACATTTTGTCTCCAAATCATAATACTTGAAGGGTCATTTTAATGTAGCAACCGTTCTTTCATTATATAAAGCTAAAAAATTGATTTCAAGTATAATATAATAATTTTGTTTTGCATTTTTAAAGTTTAAAAATATAAAACTATTGAAAAGCATTTCAATCTCTCTCTATATATTTTTAAATTCTATGCAGTTTTATACTATTATTCATATACTAAATTCTGTAGCTATTTTAAGCATAATTACAAAAACTTACAGAATTCTACAACATTAGTGACAACTATTTAGATCAAAATATCAATAGAAAACTTAATTGTAAAATGTACTAAATACATTATCAATTCATTCAATTAATATTTTAATAGATTATCCCTGGTAGAAAATTGTTTTATAACATTTCTTTTTACTAAAACACAGAAAAATCAGAAAACGTACTTTAATTCAATGTTCTACGCAATTAAGTATTCTCATACAATTTGCTCCCATAGGGAAAGAAAAAAAATTTGTTACAAGAAGTTCCATTGAAATTTATTTAGCTTTAATTTGCCATATTAGTAAACGTAATAAAGACTGAAATAAACGTTAACATTTCATTGAATAATGCGAAACATTCATTAGTTAGACGGAAAAGACAGAAAAGGTCTCATCTAAAGCAATGTTTTTCTCTACATTTTACGATGGGGTTCTAATCGGAATCTCATTTGAAGAATTAATTCAGAAAGTAAATCCGAAGCCTCTCAGGTTTTTGATTACGAAAGGAATGCGAGAATCAGAAAAAAGAAAAAGAAGAGAGAAGAAAAGCAAAAAGAAAAGAAAAAGAAGCGAAGACCGAAAAAAAAATCTGCTAGAAATAATAAAGTGTCAGAGCAATCAGACATAACTGAATTTCACGCCCTGCCAAAGCGCATTGAATTCTCAAATTATCCACATTAGCAAAATTAAAAGATGTCTGGTTAGATTTTATCTAGGAAAGTAAAATTAAGGCGGCGAGTATATTATTTTTTCCAGATCGACCGCTTATTTCTTTAGTTTTTTATTCCACATAAAGCTGGGCATAAAGAGAATTAATTAGCTGTTAATTATGTATGCCAGTCGGCATCAATTTTCTTACCCTATATCTGGCTTAGGAAAATAGTCAGCACTGAATCTACCTTTTTGCCTGTGGACGAATAGGATAAGTTGAAAACTGAAGATGGAGAGGTTGGAAATAAGAAAAACGGAAAAAGAAAAAGGGGAGTGGAGAGAGGAGGATTATAAAAAAATCTAAAAACTATGTTTCGCATAGTACGGCATAAAAAATTCACCATCCAAGCGGTTCTTTTTATTTGCTCTCATACCCTAAAGCATATATAAATACATTCAGCTTGTTTGCGTAATATTTTAATCAAGGAAAACAAATATTTAGTCGCTTTGCCTGATTGCTTAGCTAGCGACAAAAATTAGCTAAATTAGTATTTATTTCATTAGAAGAAGCGACGACAATTTTCTGTACGACCAAAGAAGGAAGATACAAAAGCAAACGTCAAACGCCTCCAGCTATAAGGACCGAGTACAAAACGTATTAACTTTAAATATGCCTAACAACCGCTGCAATTCTTCGCAAAGAACAATAGTTTTTTCATTCACTAACATGTTTTTGTTCTGATAGTAATGACTCAAAAGATTAAAAGAGAGGGGGAGGAAAAAAAAACAATCTAATTTGCTTCATCACTTTATCGCAATTTTGTTATCTTTTTACGGAAACAATTTTTTTTTTTAAATACTACGCATAACTCTGTGATTAGCAATCTACTTATACTTGAAAAACATTAATAAAGTGCTCCAATGGTCATTCAAAAAATGTTCGATGGTTGAAGATAAAAGGAAAATAATGCGTGTTTTTGAAGAAAAAAATTTTTCAAAAGGTAATATTAAGCAAGGTCATTAGCGTTGTCTGACACGGTTTGGTATTTCGAAAATTGTAACGGAAAAAAAATTATGTTTTTAACTTGGAGATAGACAGTGAAATTATCGTAATAAAAAAAATCAAATACCTATAGTTTCATCAAAAGTGAGCCGTTCCTAGTCTGAAATATTATCGTAATAAGAATATAATAAAGGTTAAAAAGAATTTAATAAAAACGTTATTCAGGATTTGTAACTAATTCAAATATTGACTTACATATACGGACTAGGAAAAGTTCAAAATAGTTAAATCTCTTGTAGTATTTTTTTAAAGTTATAAAGTTAAATACTAATTGAGAAAGTTCTAGTAATATGTATTTGGTTATCCTTTATAATTAATTAAAAAAAAGCCCCATTTATTTATCTATCTAATTATCTTGCATTATCTACAGACTATTATTAATAATCTTATAAACGGTTTAATAAAAAAATTTTACTATCCATTTTTCCAGATGGTAAAAGAAAATGTTTCTTTGGGCCGCAATTTGTATAAATATCTCTTTGGTACGCAATATGTGCAAATATGTATATTTACATAAGCAAGAAGTGGAGTAAATAATTTCTATTTTTAACTTCAGGCTATATTTTTTTTTTCTGTTATTTATGCCTTTCATTGGTACAAATGTTAATTTATTCAACGGTTTCTATCAAAATCATTACAGGAAATTGCGCATAAAAAAAAGTTGTTGATTTTTTTTTATTATTATTATAAAAAAGCAGTTTCGTTTTATTTTTTACTAGTCATAAAAAGTAGAGACATTATGCTTAGAATAAAGTATCTTGCACACTGAAGATACTGTTAAACATTAGCACAGTTGCCTGACGTCATAAAAAATGCCAGGTGCTCACACAAAAAACAGAGCTTATATCAGACATCATGTAACTTTCCAAAGACTTCATTTTACTGGTATCATGACTCATGTCCCAAGCTTTGCTATTCTTTTTCTTTGGTTTGAATATACAGGTGTAAAACTATTCATAGAATACAGTTAAATTTTCTGCACCTTGGAAATTATTAAATTTAAAACACTTCAAAATGATTGCTTAAAATCCTCATATGAGTCTTATATCACGTATATATATGGATATAATGGGTACTTTTTATTCAAAACTAGCAAGGCAAGCAGTTTTAAAATGTAAGTAGAATATTTCAGTAAGAAGGAAATAGAAAGATGAATACAAAATTTGATGTTGGTTCTTGTGTAATAATACCTATCTAAACTCCTTCCCACAAGAATATTTATATATAATACAAGAAACTTCTACGTAAAATGAGAAATATTACATTGCAATTGTATAATTAAGCGTGTTTTTGAGAATTCTTAAAATATTGTGATAGAGGTTCTTATATATATATATATAATTTATAGTAATTTGGATTAATTTAAAATGAATTTGTTCAAATTTGCTTTTAGCCATATCTGAAATTCCTACTCAATTTATTTTACCATTTCTGAAAAGAAATACAGTGAGTAGAAATTATGTAGCTTTTATTCATAGCTAATCTTCCTCTTATTTTTGAAAATTTACGAAAAACTATACACCGATCTTTAAAATCACTTTACCCCAACTCGATGTAGATGAAACACTCAAAGGGGAAAATATTAAATTAAATATATTTCGGAAATGTTTTATAGTTTTTTTACTTCGTTAATAAGAACAATATTTAATTTTACAATATATTTTAGGATTTTAAGATAAAACATATCTATTTGTAAAAAAAGGTATTGCATCAAAATATTCAAATTCTGATTTTTAAAATTGTGATACAGCCATGTCCATTTATGACACTGTTAAATCACATAATAAAGACTTAATGTAAACTTTTAAAATGAAATGTGTGAGAAAATTTCAGAATCATCAAGAATAGTTTTAAAAAAAATTTTCTTTCAAATTTTTCAAATGAAGGAGAAAGAAAATTCTTTTATGTTTTCAATATATCAATATTATTTTACCTAAAAGGAAGGCAGAGAATGAAATACGAAAGTATCAATAAAATCCTTAATATTTCTTAAGGTATCAAAAGAAGAGAATAAATATGAAAAAAATTACGACCAGCGTTTCCGATCGTTAAGAATCCCGATATGCTTTGGAGGTTTTGCAACTTGCTTCTTTCCCAACTTGCTGTCAGTCTATTGAAATTGAGTCTATTATACGAAGGCGACTGTAAAGCAAAGTTTTGTTACAATGAATCTATAGGGTATAACAATAGGCAGCACCTATAGGAAACGACAGGCCTTACAATGCTTTTCAGAAGCCGATTCTAAGCAACTGATTATTTAGACTGCACCTTCAAATCATTTATTTTACACCAAGGTGTTATTCAAGTAGAGGTTAGTCAACTAATAAATTAGCCACATAATATTCAAATTGAATTGCGAATAACAATACTTGAAGGGAAGTAAAGTGTGAAGCGGAAAAAAAAAGGCTGTGGTAGCTCATTATAATTTCTGCTTCTATCTTGTATAAAATGCAAACCTTAAGGCATAATATAAAAACGATGGATATTAAAAGGAAAAGGATCAAAAACTACATATAGAAATGGTATACGGCTGTTTTTGTTTAGTTAAAGGGGCGAAAACCTTTTTGCATGTAATGTAATGGAAATACACATTTTATTTTGAATTATGCTATTATTTGCATAAGAAAGGCAAAAATATTTGATGCCCCCCAAAAAAAAAAAAAAAAAAAAAAAAAAAAAAAAAACCTCTAAATGAATTCATTAAATAATGCTTTCCCCAGAGCGAATTTTCACTGATAAATAGAAAATAACTCCATATCTATCAATGCAAAGTAAGAATTTTTAAAAAAATATACAATTTTTGATATTGAAAAAATAGATTTTACACAAAATAAATTCAAAAAAACTACGATGAAAATTGAATTTGAATTTTGATATAGGGTACATTACTGGAGCTTATTTTTGTGCTTTAAATTTAAATTTACCATAATATCTCTAATTGGATATATTTTTACCATACATTTAATTTTGATTTTTCATAAATTGAACATGAATATTTCAGCTGCTTTTCAGTTTCAGCCAATTAATGAAACTGGAAATCTGGTTAGAAGTAGTTTGTAATTTCAATGTCTAAAACCAAAAACAATTCTCGTAAAGACGTAGAAAAACAAAAGTTGTTTACAGATACGCATTCCTATTCAAATTTATTAAAAATCGAGAAAGGTAAAGAACATTAGCTCTTTTTTACTTCTTAAAATGAGGATATACTGTTTTCACCGTTCTCTTTCAAACTTCATGTATGCTGTATTCGAATAAAACTTATTAGAATACTCCCTCTTCATGTAATGAAATGAAATAGCTTAACATACTACCCCTTCCCTGGCTCATTAGAATTAACTATTCTTTAGAAACTAAGCTCACGAAGCTTCTTTTTAAGCCAGCATCCACTTTCAAGTGATTTGTGAAAAAGCATATTTAAGGAACAACTTTGTGAAAAGGGTTAGAAGAAAATAAATCAAAAAATAAAAAGGGGAACTATTTTTCATCTCCTTTCTTAGAAGCAAGAACAATATTCAACAACCCAGTATAATTAGGATCCCTTTCTGATTGTTTGTTATTAATCAGTCGAAAACTCTTAAATCAAAAATACTTAAGCATTCATTTGCGAATGAGGTGGAAGGCAGGGTGGAATAAAAAAGAGGAAGAGTGCGTGGAAACAAAAAACAAAAAAAGAAAAAGAATAGATTATGCTCTAGTCATCTTCAGAATTCTAAACGTCATAGTCTAAAGTAATTTATCTCATACCCAAAACCGAAGATGCGTATCCTTTGCCAAAAGTCTGTCTACTCATTGCTCATTACACAAGGCGATCCCCCTGATTATAGCGGAGTGTTGTTCCACACAAACAATACACAGCCTAACGTACATGGCTGCTTCTATTGTGTAATGCTGTGTATCATCTTTTCTGTCTCCCAACGATGGATAATGGCCGAGATTTGACGAGGCATGCAGCAGAAATCCCACCCCTTTCCTGTTCAACCCTTTCACTAACTGCAGGGAAGGGAGAAAAAACTTTTCCCTACAGAACTGTGATTCATCAGAGAAACCCTGGAATAAATAGAAACACTTATCCCGTTTTCATTCCAAATAAGAGGTTCGTTCCCAAATCCAATAAGAGTTATGAATTATCTCAGGGATAGAAAATTCTTACTTGTCGAATGTCTTTCACACATGTAAGCCGTCCTCGTGACTTTCAGTTTTTATGTCTTCAGTATGTGTTGAATCCATAATCTCATTCCACTGATTCTAAAGGTTTATTTTTGATATGAATTTGCAATGGTTCAATTTTGAAATTAATTAGTAATGGTTTACTTTTGAAATGGTTTACATGTAAAACACTTCAAAGCATTCTCTTTTTTTTCTCTGTACTTTATAGTTTCTGTTACATCGCAACTTTCTTCAAGTTTGAATTTTAAGCTGATTTATTTCTGTCCTTCTTCATAAAGTTCAATTTTAATTGCATTCATGCGTAAAAAGAACACAAATATAAGAAATTAATGAAGAATATTTTATTCGAATTTTGTCTCTCTTCTTTGAATAGAACTGCTATACAATTTTACTCCACTACTCTGCTGATTTTACCTAGTAATCAACATCTGACTATACACCCACAGATGTACCCAAAAATGTCCAACGATTACAGTCTTTTTTCCAATACGTTAACCTCTGCATTTATGGAGCATACAGGCATGTTGTTGTGTGATTTAATTTAATTTGCTAATGTAAGATTAGAAGCAAGTTTCTCCAAGTTATTACCAAATGAATAATCTTCAGATAGTTTCACAAAAAACTCTGCAGTATATTTGAAATACGACCCCTTATCTCCCCTCTATACCATCCTTTGTCACGTCATCGGTATGATATAAACCACGGATAAGGGTAAAGAAAGGGTGCGATTCACGAAAATTTTCCCCTCCATGCTTCCGCTTCATTACTGCACCTGAGTCAGACAACATGCTGCTTCGAAGGCTGTCAGATGCATTGATTTACGATAGGAATCATATAGGTCAGATATTTGGGAGTTTTCAGAACTTTGGAGATGGTAGCACAGAGAAAAAGAAAGGAAAAAGAGAACGAGAGAAAAATGCTTCGGTTTAACATTGATATTTTGAATAGACGTTACATCGGGATAAAGAGATGGATAAAAGAGGTACCTTGCCCTAGTTAAAAATTGCCACAGGAGTGTCGGGGAAAGTGGGATACTCGAGCAGTATTGAGTATGAATATATAGCTTAAGGAAATAAATAAAACATATCTAGAACAGTATATTGATACCGATTGTGTAGGTTTATAACTAACAGGTAATATATAAAAAAAATTTTTTTTAGTCAATTTCTACTTAGGTCAACAAAAAAATTTTATTTCAGTTATTTTTTATTAAATAATTACAATTAATAGAAATATGTATATACATATGACAGAATCACAATATTAAGTAGCAAAATAGCAAGCGATTTTCCACATTTTCCTTTCTATATAGGGTGTTGGACAATTACTTTTGTTTGTGTTACTATTTATTCATTAATTAAATTTAACTATTCCGATAAAACAGTACAGTAAAAAGAAATCACATTCTCAGAATACCACACCAGGTGGTATTCGAACCCACGACCTTTGGATTAGTAGTCCAACACGCTATCCATTACGCTACAAGGACAGCGAGAGATTTTCCTCTTTATGTATGGTGTTCGACTATTATTTTTGTTTGTTACTATTTATTCATTTTTAATTTAATTAATGAATTAATATTTGAAAAAACTGTATTAACATCAAGTGCCAAACACTATAAGTTTAAAATAAAATGCATTTGAACTTGAATGGATGAATAAAATGTATTTTATTAACGATTGAAAATTTGAATAAGATATATATATAGGGAGAGAGTAAACTAAAAGCAGGAACTGAAAAAACACTTCTGATTTTATAGTTATATTTTATATTTTAACTAATTTTGTTAGGAATATGTTGCTTCTGATTTGAACTCTTTCTTAATGTCCCACTTAAATTCAAAAACTGTAGAAGGTGTAAATGATGGAACCAAAATAAATATTTTACCAAATTAAAAATTGTTTGCTCTCTTTTTCTGTTTGTTAAGAAATGTGAATTATATTGAATGGTTTTGTATGTTTGCATAAATAATACCTATGCGCTTATAATATGCGTCTTCATGTTTTCCATTAATCTAAGAACATTATTCTCTCATAAGATGTAAATGCTTTCTATACCGATTTTTTTTTGCAATGATTTTTTTCTAAATAAACTAAAACGATTTTATTTTATATCTTTTTTCAAGATAATAAGAATTCTATGCATACTAAAAAACAAAAATGATATCGATCTAAGAATTACATTTGTATTGAGGTTTGGATAACTTTTCAAGTTTAAAATTATTAGGGTAAACATTGAAAAGACAACTTGAGTTTTTTTTTCTATACTAAGTTTCATCGTATCATTTTGTATTACAGTATACAATTTTTTTCAGTTTAATTACATATATGTAACAACAACAAATTATATAGGGAAAAAGTTTTTGTTTGTATAAAGTGATATATATGATTTTTTTCAGGAAAGATTAAGCTAAATTAATATTTATATTAAAACAATTAAGTAATATTTTTTAGAAATTTGTCAGAGTACTTAATATATTCTTTATATACATATATAAATATATATTTTCATAAGAATCTTTTTAATATCACTAAAAATATTTTTAGGTTCAGTTATCGATATACACCGAAAAATTAACGTAAACTAGCAAAAAAGGAATTTCCAATAGATCATTAAAAGAAGTCAATTTAAAAACAACTTTCCTAAAATACTAAAGCACGTCAGTTTTTTATAACAGGTTTAAAATCAGAAATTTGTGAAACATTTTATTGAATTTGAACGAAAGTCATATGAATAAATCAGTTTTTAAGGGGAAAAAAAATAATGGTGTACAATATTACGTAAAGAAATACTTCATATACTGTAATATGAAATCTTTAAAGTAGTTCGAAAATATTTTTCTTTAAGATTTTACTCAAAGAATGTTAATGTTTATAAATGCCAAGATTATGAATATTAAACTAATCATAACTCAGAGGAAAATTTCTTAGTAGTATTTTTATATATAAACGAAAATATTATCTCTATAAATTTTCACTAATTTTTTTTCAGATACCACAAAACACAAACCAAGTTTAACAAGTAGATATTTTTCTTAATACTAATCTTTTATACATTTCCAAATATGTTCATTCAGTTCCAAGGAAAAAAACACCTTCAAGAAGAGGCAATGTGGACAATGAATAACATGGTTACATCTGGTGTCTGATAGATTTCATACTTTTTTATTCTCTTTTACTTTGAAAGCTTTCGTTTGCTTGAACAGACATAACTGAAAAGCTGTCATGCCAACTGAAAAAAACCTGGTTTAACTTAAGATATTCGTCTATTATGCCAGTAAATATACGATTTTCTCCATTAAGAACAAAATAATTAGTCGTCTGGAAGAGTATAACAATAATTATTCAACTTTAAATTATTTCAAACCTGTGTTAGTGGCATAAATTAAAGACTTAGAAGTATTATATATATTCAGATCTTTTAAATAAAAAAACAATTCAAAACCCATAAACATCAAGCGACATAAAAATATAGTCTTCAAAATGTCATGAAAGAACATCTGTCTACAAATCACACATATAAAAGTTATTCCTTTTATTTCATAATTCAGTTATTTTAGGACACTTAAAAAAATGTCTAATAGCACAAAATCAAATTTAAAACGAATCATAGTCATATCACATAAAAATTATTTTATGAAACTGATAAGAGAACTATTACTTGTGTTTCTATCGTTTTTCAACTAAAAACTAGTCTTAAAATTTCAATTATTGGACAGGAAAAAAATAGCGACATAAAATATAAAGTTATCACCCCATTGCAGAGTGGAATTTCACGTTTTAAAAAGCTAATAGCTACAAATAAACAAATTTAATTTAGGAAATAATTTTATCGACTCATAAAAATGATAATTTAGTTTATTTAATCTTAAAAAAAAGTAAGATATATTTAGATCCTATGAGCATTTACAAGGAAAAAAACCAGATCTTATATACAGAAAAAGAGGGTGTAAGCTATAAGCTAATTCGATGATCATTCGAGTTATCATCAACTCGTATAAAAACAAATAAAAGAAGAAAAACAATTATCTTAAAAAAAAAGGACACAGAAGATTTAAATTTATCCCAAGAAGTTTTACTGACTGACCTGATGGGCAAAACTTAAATAGGATAAAAAAAATAGAATATTTTATAAAAAAAAAAAAAAACCGGATATAAACATTGAATATATGTTTAAATAAATAAAATATATATTATATATAAGCAAACATATGCAAAACATTTAATATATGCATTTTCAAAATCCATCATGAAACTTAAACATGTCTCATTCAAAAATTTATCTTTAGACATTGAATAGATTAGCAAAAAGATCATTTATTTATGTTGCCATACAAAGTCATACATAATTTAATTTTTTTAAATAATTAGATATTGGTTTTTATTTAGAGATATGTTGAATATGCATAATTCATAAAGTTTAATACCAAGAAGTAAAATGCAGCTAGGATCTTATTTTAAAGAGATCTACAAAAACAGTTTCAAGTTTTTCATCTACGAATTGAACTGACAAATGGAGAAACATATTCATTCGTAAATATGAATTTGCCAAAAAACATTATATTTTCTTTTGCATTAAACATTGAAACATAAACTTTTAATTGATTTAAATAGGATTAAAAAAGAAATCTTTTTAGTGGACATTTTGAGAAAAATTTTACTTATTGTATTTTAAACTTGTTAAAAAAATGAATCATACTGTCATTAAAATTAGAAAAGAAATTTATGAAAGTTTTTCTTCTTTAAAAGGAACTAAAAAATCAAAACTTTTCCAAAAAAAAAGCTTGTTCCATACTTTTTTAGAAAAAAATTTGTCTCAAATATTTGCACCACGTTAATGAAACCAAAACAAGTCCTAAAATTAAGCATCTTTGAATGCAGTTGAATATTATATAAACGCAGTTTGTATAAATAAAAATTCATTTCACTGTTTATGGCATTATTACCAAAATGATTGTTCTTCACTTCACCATCTGAATGTTTTAAACACTTACAAAAATGTTGTGTATGAATTACTTAGAAACTAATTGCATATGTAAAATGTCTTCAAAATCATCGGATAAAAACTGAGTTCTGCTAAAAAAAAATTCAGCTAATTAAAGTTTTCTGAAAATGTTATCCGAAATTAAAGCATAAAAAACTTAAATATAAAAAGTGATGTTTTGTCAAAATTCTATTAAATAAAAAAAGTCTGTTCAAAAGTTTAAGATTAATAACAAATAATTTTATTTCTGTTCACGACACTTGCATATTGAAAGAAAAGAATTAAATCAATTTTTGAAAGATACAATTTAATATTTTTTTTTTATTGAATATTAGGATTCTTCTTGAATCAAATGCAAATACAGCAATGGAATCCATTATATATGCTATAGTATCCAACTTCAAAGGATTTTGTACTTTAAATTTCCCTTTTTAAAGTTGTACTCAAAAACATTCAATTTTAATCTATTGGGGAAAAAAAAAAGTTTTTCATTTGGGGCTTTAGAATTTTACTAAAAAATTAAACAAAAAATAACACTGGTTTTAAAACAAGTATAGAATTTCGTATCTTAATTCACTGAGTTTTTGCATTAAGCTAAGTACAATTAAATAACTTAAAATGAGTTCAAAGTACATAGCTCTTTATTAAATAATCAAGTAATCAAATTTCTATTATTTTGAATTAAATATCTATTACACAAAAAGTATAAATTTCCTTTCATCAATTTATCCATCTACGACTTTGAAATTCATCCAAAAATAGTTTTTCTTCACAATACAATTATTAGCATTTAAAATATCTGAATTAATGTTCCGTTTATGGTAAGTTTCTATTAATTTTATAAAACTTTCATATAATGAGTTTATATATATATATATATTCCATTGGCATTACAATGTTGCATTAAATTTAATCTCTGTAGTCAAATATGTATGCATTTAATTCAATCCGAGATCGGTAAGTCTTTAAAGCTTTATAATTTTCAGGCGTAATTATTTCTAAGTAAAACCATGTAATGATTATATAGCATTTCTCCGATTTATTAGCGCGATAGGATTGCTTTATGAAACCATATTACACTAAATCCCTTCATGATTAATAATTGTGTGACATAGTATAATAATTAAATTTGCTGAATTTTTTTTAACGGGTTGAAAAACTCTATTGGAGTTCATATTGAATATATTTATATTTCTCTACGGCAGTTGAAGAAATTTCATTGCATTTTTATTGAAATAAACTGTTAATAGTTAAGTATATATATTTAATAATGCAATTTAAAAATTTTGTTTCGAGCCTAGAAAATTTATGCTATCATTGGGTTAATTTTGTGTAAGAATTAAAAATGACGAAATAAGACGTTTTTTTTTTTTTTTTTTTTTAAAGAACCGTGAAAACTCGAAATATATTCTTACCATATACCCACATATATTTGTGGAAGTAAATAGAAATGAGCGAAACTGTTTTATATAAATTCTCTCAAAGTTTAATGAAAAATTTTATAGAACTTGCTATGAAATATTTTTGAAGAATGCAGATTTTTTTAAAAAGAAAGCAAACCTAAGAACACTGGACTTGGTTAGATAAAAAGCTATATGAAACATTTCTTATTTAAATATCAATTAACAATAAAATTTTAACAGCAGAAGACTTTTTACTACACAAATATTGTGCGCTCAAATTGAAACTACGTTATTTTAATACAGCTATATGGATGTCTTTTTTCAGAGAGATTATATATTATTTGTTTTCTCTCACACATTGAAAACAAGCACTTCAAGTTTTATCTATATACAAGTCAGATTATTTCCTTTTATTGTATTTTTAAAACTTGTCAGATAATTTCCATTAATTGCATTCTTAAAATTACAATAGTGTTCGTTGGGTTCTTTAGCATATAAAAACGGTAATATCTAAGCAGAATGCCTTCTTCTGCATGCTTTATTGAGAATACCATGAAGACATCTACATATACTCAAGATATTTCTTTAAATGTATTACAGCTGATAGCATTTTGTTGACATTTTTCTTGATATTTCAAATAATTACGCTTTTCAAGGAAGCACATCACTAACGACAATTTTTTTTGTGTGTGTGTGAAAATTTTTATCTTAATTCAATCCTAATACAGTAAAATATAGAAACGCAGAAACGATATTCTAATAGACCAAAAATGTATAGATAAATTAACTAAAATTTTATAAGCATTAAATAAAAATGCCCAGTAAATAAATAAAAGAATTCAAACTAAGTATTGCTGTACTGTTAAAAAAAAAACTCAATTAATTTTCAATTAAAAATACAGCCGATGTCTCCTCTTGGTTTACATTACTGGAAACATCTTATTTTGGTTTTGTGAAAATTGAAAACGCTTAAAAAAAGTAAACTTTTATTGTCTAATTTTAAGACGTAATTAGCATAAGTTTCCTTTTAAATGCTGGTAATGTTTTACTGATTCTTAGACAAATTATAAAACGGTCTAATCTCAGTTCCGGGTGAAAGTTCTTATCCTTATCAACACATATTTAAGCTAAAATTATGAAATTAAGAAAAAAAGAGAAATAAATATTTCCCTTTATTGAAAACTCAACAGAAGCATTTTTGTTTTTCATTTTGTAATCAAGATAAAGGTACTAGAATGTCTCCTAAAAATTAAATTTAAATATTTTTTTCTGAGTTGTAAAATGTGATTATTTATTAGAACATCAAAAGATACTAATGCCAGTAAGTACTTCCTATTTATTTCCAATTAAAAACATTTTAATCAACAATTGTCCAATGTTAAAATAAATGAAAAGTTAAACGTGTAGAAAAAATATCTGCTAAACATAATACTGGTCCCAATTACTTTGAAGGAAAAAAAAATTCAAGTTATATAACATTAAACACTACAGGACTATATCGAAAATTCCTTCCAGAATTATTACAAACTATGGGAAAAAAATGAATGAAACCAAAATTTAAATAAAAATCCTATCATTCATATGTAAAACTAGATAAAATAAATCGGGTACTGAAGACGGAAATTAAGGAATTATATATAAAAAAAAGCTCTTGATTTTGAAGTTGTAAAGAATATTTTTTATTAATTGTATGTACTAGAAGAGATGCATGACGTATGGAAAACTTTTTCATATTTAAAATACACTAGAAAGAAGTAATATGCGAAGAAGAAATTTAATTTTTGTTTTGATGATTTGAAATCGTCTGTAACTTTAAAGATTTCATTACTAAAGTTATCAGTACATTAAAAAATGTAGTTAACAGGATCCAATCCCAAACGATGATGTTGACAAGTTTTTTACACAAAAAAGTTATTTATGACGATGTCTTGTGTTGTCACAATTATTGAAAATGCTAAAGATAAACTTTTGTCACCAGTCTATAAAATGGAACTTTAATTAGCATCTTTTGCAAACCAAAAACTTTTATTTGATTCCAAAGCTACAGATATTGCTCACTCAAAATTTTATCCAAATTGAGTATATTGACCAACAAATATTCAAATCAAAATTGTAAAAGCCAATAAAATACCAATACAAACAAATTCATTTTTGGGAACTAAAATTCTTGTATAAATAATTACTAAAATAAAAAGGAAAAAGACCAAATATATGCAAAATAAAAAATATAACGGGATGGTAATATCAATGTCTAATTTTTAAACCTGGAGATAAAATAGAAATCTGATAGAAACTTGTTTAAATAGTAATGTTTTCTCTCAAAATTATGAATATATAATTCGAAAAAATTACAAAAAGCGAATTTTAAAAATTCATTCTTTACATACAAATCAAATAGGAAATCCACTTTACAATGCTTTTCTCTCAAAACTAATTATGTATAGGGTATAATATAAACCGAGACTAAATGTTGTGGTTTTGAATTGTATTATTTATTGATATTAATACTCTTAATGTTCCGGAAGGTATTAAAAAATTTATTCCTTTTCAAATTATCTAAGATGAAAGTAAATTGTCCTCTTTCAGAAATGAATCTATGATTTCACTGTAGATTCTTGTTATATCGGTTTTTCATCGGTTTCATCATGAATTTTTCTCAACTCAAATGATTCATTGAAAGCTGTTGTGGGTTATATTATTATTGATATCTTTTTGTAGTGCAATAGATGCTGAACAGAAAAGACACACATCTTAAATTCTTCAACAAACAACTTTCCTTCATAAATTGAGGATTTCAATCAAATTCCCGATTCGAAGATGAATCCTCTTCTATTCATTGAAAAAGTTTTGTCATGTCATAAATTTAAATTTTACAATGTGAAATATAAAAAAAGCCAGCTCTTTTTTAGAATTCATTTGAATTATAACAAGTTTGAAAAGTCAGATAGACAAATACTTAAAGCTTACATTACAATTTGCACAAAAGAGGCATTTTTTTTTGTACTTCAAACTAGATAAATAATACAACTGAACAATTTTCCTTTAGTAGAAAATAGTAAAAATGGAAGTTTTCCAACTTGAGAAAGTAACCGATTT
>BMAV01002554.1:448661-470772 GCA_019973955.1 Trichonephila inaurata madagascariensis | reverse complement strand
ATGGAAGTTTTCCAACTTGAGAAAGTAACCGATTTTTTCCTTTTGGTAACACCCATTTGAATCGTCTCCTTAACCAAAGAAAAGAACAGAAAAAAAAGACGTGACTACAGATTAACCACCTCAGCCAAAGATACAGATAAAACATAATTGTAATGACAGCTGCCGGTATGTCAATAGCGAAAAGAGACGAGGCGTTTTTAGAAACGTTCAAAACGCATCATGATGAGCTACAAAATGTATCTTTCTCGAGGCCGGTCTTTTCAAACAAAGAACTACTTTCTTCTATAATAGCTTCACATAAAAAACTGTATTTCGAAGCAACCTATTATATCATAACATATGTTTTTAATGTTTCTTTCTTAACTGCTCCAAAAACCATTGAAATGATCCAAAAATAGCTCAGAACTTGTTACATAAAATCTGTACATTGTTACACATAACAAAACAAACAGATAACCACATAAAAAATTGCTGTCCATACTATAATTGATTCTCACACGATAAGTAATCCACCGGTATAAAAAGTTTTTCATCTAGAAAATTAACTTTCGAAATAAATATAACTATAAAAGTCATATAAGAAAACAACCATTAACTACTTCTTGTACAAATTATTGTAATTACACTACTGTTGCCAAGATGATTAGTTTTGGAAGAAAAAAGTTACTTAGACTTGGTAAGATTTCAGAGCTAAATAAAAAAAAAAGTAATTAGAAAATGAGAGAGTGATTGTAAAAGGGACAACAACAAAGCACACAGTTTATTTTAACATGCTTGAAAAATTTTATTCTTAATGTCCGTGATAAAAAAAAAATCCAACAACATTCAACACAAACCGATCGCCGCCACCGGTAAAAATCCCTTCCCATAACCGAAACCACCCATTTCCAAACACGATGCCGAAACCCAAAACGGCGCATGTAAACAACACAACTCAACGGCGGCCGCCTAGAAAAAGAATAAGTTTTCAACGAGTGTGTGACGTCAGTCTCTTGGAAACGAAAACAAAACTTCCAAAACAAGAGGAGTGAGCTCGGCATGGAGAGCGATGTTTGTCGGGCCACCTACGGGAGGCGGGAAAAAGTTGGATGGCTCTAGTAAAAGTATTGCCGGAGTAGTGGTCAGCAGGTCCGGCGAACGGTGTGAACGAGGCGGGAGGTTTTTTTTTCCCCGGGAAAGAAATGCAATTTTTTTTTGTTTTGTTTTTTTGTTTGTTTTTTTGCCGGAAGAACGATTTTGACACCGTGTTCGCGCATTCCGGCGTGGTTTTGGAAAATTGGCGGGTGGGGCATTGGTACTTACCATGATGAGGAAACCTGAATCGTGGCTGTGTCAAGAAGTTCTTCAGTTTCTGGAGGGATATGACTGGTGTGGCGCATGCAATGCTCGTCCGTTCCATGGCCGAGGATGAACTGAGAAAGGCAAGATGACTTGGAAGAGTGGGAGTAGTGCTGTCATGGCGATAGGATGAATTCAGCATCCGTCCGCTGCTGATCGGCCGCCGCGGTGCATGCAAGGGAGAGAGAGCTGTGAGTGTGAGTGGATGCAGAGGATGAATTCACTGGAAGCTAGCCACCGCGCCGGGAGGGGGAACTGAGGGGGAAGGAAAGGCAGGGCCTTTTGTCCGACGCTACTGCCTGCTGGTGTTAAAGGGTTGAGCCAATATGATGGATTTTTTCAACCCGGTCTCTCTCTCTAGTGAGCGTGTACTAAGCTTTTCCTCCACTAGCGTTCTATCCCGAGCCGGTGTGTGTGTGTTCACCTCCTCCTCTTCCTCCCTCAGTTACTCGCCATAACCCACGTGGCACACACAACTACTACCACTGCCATAGTAACGCTATTTTTGCTTCCCGCTCCTCGTTACATTCACAAGTCGCTTGCCTTACGGGCGCCCAATACTCGCGGTCACATCGATTTGTTGGGGAAGCATGGTGGGGGCTAGAGCCATTGTCTTTGATCTATTGATTGGTCAGCGATGAGTCAAGCGATAAAAAAAAGGGGTGAAAAAGTTTTTCTCCGTTTTTAGGCTGACTTTTCCAGTTGTTTCTCTTCCACCCTCGATTTAAATAACGATAGTTTCTTAGTAGTTATTGTCCATATTTCTCGTCTTTAAAAATTTTAGGAAACAAAACAATGGATTTGAATTTTAGTGAAATAATAAATATCTTTGAGTTGTTATGTTTTTGATAAAATAGTTGTCAAAATTTAAAACATAAGGTAAGAAATCCCAAACAATAAAAAAGGCGTTTAAAAAAAAATGGAAAAAAAATCAATTTTTTTTTTTCGATTTAAAGTTTTTAAAATTTTTGAAAAGTAATACCATTTGCAGTTTAGAAGCATTCTATTCAAAATCAACTTCTTTCCCACTACATTTTAAATTCAACTTAAATTGAAAAATATGCGGTATAAAATACTGAGCAATCTTTACAAGGGTTTATAAAGCAATTTCCTCACACATCAGAATTCTTTCAACGACGATCATTTTTACACTTTAAAGAACATTTTTGGTTTCTTCTAATTAGACTTCCAGGTAAATGATACCTGGTATGTTAAAAATTAACTTTTTTCTCGTGAATTAAGATAAATTATATGTATATGGTTCTTTATTATATAAATATTTTGATAGATTCCGGAATATTTTCCCTGCTTTTACGGAAACTTTTTTTTAATTTATAGAAAAATATTACAATAAATACATCACTAAGTTGACAACGACACCAAATAATTCTAATCAAAACTTGAGAGAAAGAAAGAAAAGAAGAATTTTAATAAACTAAAGATAATCACGGAGTAAAATTTACTATTTCAAAAAAATAAATATCTCTTCTCAGTGCTTTACTTAAAGCTAAAGACCTGAAAAATTTACGTTAGAGTAGAAGTAAATAACTAATTATCATCAATGATTCTTTCTTTTTTTCTGTAAAGTTACTTTACTTTTCAATTGCTATAAATTATTCCTTAAAAACACAATTAAAATAGTAAGAATAAACGCAAACCGAAAATTAACAACCCACTTTTACTAAAAACGTCTGGCCTTTGCGGCTTTCAAAGGAATAATATTTAATGCATTGTTTTCGCTTGAAATAGGAATAAAGAGACGAACTAATGCATCGCGCTGTAAAACTTAATACCAAATTAAGCAAACGGGAATGTTTCTTTCCAAAAATTAGCAAATAAGTCATTAACAGAAAACATGGCTAAGTAGAGCCAATAATGGCTTTAATGAGAAATCTTTTTTTTTTACCTCAAATGAATATTTTTTTTTTTTTTTTAAACAAATAATTGCTGATAAAAAAAAAACTTTTCGAACGGCTGAAGATGACTTTTTTTCTTTCCAAGTATTGGAAGAGAGGGTAAACACGTTTGGGTGAAAGAATTAAACTGAATATTTTTACTTTCAATCAGTTAAAGAAATATATGAATCATTTCCACAAAAAAAATCGATGGATTGGCAAACGAAGATGAAAAATAAACAAGACAAAAAAAATTTAATTTTTGTTCTGCGTACGGTTAAACATAAAGATATTTAAAAGGGGAAGAATAAATATGGTTTTAAAGTACGTGCATTAAAGTTCTGTTAAATTCGGCGGAATACGAGAATTAAAATGCATAAAAGTTTTCGAAAATAAGATAATATTTGGTGGGCAAAATGAAAATCACATTGATTAAGATTTAGAAGGAAAGATAAATATTTTTTTAAACAAAAACAACCCAATTTTTTTTTCTTCTTTTTGCATTCGACAAACACATAAAAAGCATAAATGTTCTCCCTTATTTTCATTATCTTTTTTTCCCTCTCTTTTCTTCAAAAAAAAAAAAAAAAAAAAAAATAATAAAAAAATCATTTGTAAAACTGTTTAAAAAATATCCAGTGAGAGGGGGAAAACCCGTTTTCTGAAGCAATGTTAAAAATTAAAAATAAAAATAATAAAATAAATAATTCTGCTAAAAACTCTGTAAAATGATAGATTTTCCACCCATGGATTAAAAACAGAAAATTTTAAATTTAGCTGCAAAGGAAATAAAAAGTAATAGAATATATTTAACGCAAAATACGGAATATCAAAATTTAAAAAAAATCAGTAATAACTTTTTTTCTTTAGAAATTTAAAAAAAAAAAATCCTTCTTAAACGATTTCATTTTTTAAATTAAAACTCTAAATTGTACCAAAAATATTTCAATATCTAACTCGTCTTTCGTTTGTGGAAAATAGAAATAAAATTCATTATTTTATGTACGTATCATTTTAAAATAATAAATGTAATTCGTAAAAATTTTTTAAACGCATTACAGGCATATTTTTTTTTTTTTTTTTACAAACGAATAAGCAATAAAAGTAATATTTCCCCTGAAACCGAAACCCTATACTCTTCGAAGAATATGAGAAAACGGCATTTTAAGAATATCTTTTTTTTTTATAAAATTCACATGCCAATGATGCTATTCATGACAAAAAACACAAAGGTAGTATCAGACACAATATTTGATGACGAAAATTAAATTCATGTAGTTGTCTTGTCAAAGAGCATACATTAGATCATTTATCTGTAAAAAAAAAGAAAACTTTTGTATGAACAGCAGACGGAAAGAAGCCAGCTGTTTCTTTTTCAACTTATAGGAAGCTCAGAGCTATTTTTTCCAAAGGAAATTTTTTACAAAACTGCAGAATTTGAAAGCCTAAAATCTTAATGAACGAACCAGTAAATTTTTTTAATGATTCTAAGTGAGGTAATTTAAGGTTGTATTTGAAATTATGCATCATAAAAGAAAAAAAAAATAAAGAAAGAAGAAAAAATAAATAAATAAATAATAAATAAAATAAACTTGAGATTTTGTATTCCTTAAGAGTGGAAGCATTTATTAGTGATAAAAAAAAAAATGTTGAGGGACAATGGGACCAAGATATACAAGATGTTAAGCCGACCATTTTCTTAATTTTATTGTTATAATATAAATTCACGCCACTAAAATCTTACATAACGGAAGTAGATTATATAAAACAACCCACGAGGAAAACGATGTACTGAACCATATGTTTCGCGCTACAATAGCCTCTTCATAAGGTGATATTGAATTCTAAAAATATGAAACGCGTAAACTGAAAATGGCTCAGCTTGGAATTCTTAGGCGCCGCCATTGGACATGAGTCCCTTCGAAAACATGCGAGGGGAAGCATTGACCATCGGCCTATTCATAGCACGCGCAGGGATAGTTCAGAGTGGGAGAGGAGGAAAAGGGGGAGCAAAAGAGAGGAGCTAGCCCACTGGGCAGCTGCGCGTGCAACGTGGGGGGAAAAAGGGGAGGGCAGCAACGTTTTGGAGCACGCACGCGGCCATTCTAAACTCCGCTGCCAATTTTCAAATATCGATCAAATGGGGAGGGGGAGATCTAAAATCTACGCCTAAGGGGAAAAAGGATGGGAGAGGTGGGGGAGTGGGGTTCGCTAAGCCTAACTAGGCAGTACCGCACCCTCCTATGGGAAATGGACCATACCAGGGGTGATCAAAGGGTTAGCCCCGTTTTCCCCCCATAGCCGCCATGACAGTTGGACCAGAATAAATTATGAAGCTTAGAGGAGGAAAGAGGCAAGTGTACGCAAAAGGATTGCAGAACCTGCGCAAAACGAGTGCTGGAAGTTCTTGACCAGTTCGCGCTCTCGGACAAGCACGCGCCAATCCGATGAGGCTCACGCGAAGCTGAAAACACCCCCTTCCCTGGAGCGTCGAACGATGAGTAAAACCATCATTGATTAATTCACCCCCTCCCTCATCAATAGTTTTTGAAAGTAGCCTTAGGTCAGTTAAAGGGACGCGCGCGAGAAACACAATGGACTACCCTGGAAAATGTACAAAACATGGTCAAGAAGACCTATCTGAAGAAAGGGAAATTTAAAATTTACGCCATTGACCATTTCGCTCATATCTATTCACTCCTCAGCAGAATTCTGAAAACTCAGAAAAAGGAGTTCAACCAAACAATACTTTCAAAAAAATCAAAGCAATTTCTTCAATAAATTAAATATGAAATATCACAATAAAGAAATAGATCAGCCAAAAAAACAAAAACCAAGAATCCGCTTAATCGCCTTACGAGTTTATAACAGGTAAAAAAAAATTTTTTTTGTTTAAAATTAGAATAATAAAGATTCATTCCTTGAAACTTGGAAAACAGAAGTTTTCTTAAGAATCCAAAAAAAAAAAATGAATTCGTACAAAGATACGAAAAGTTAAATTACCATCTTAAATCCAAATTTACCCTATTAGATTTAGTCAAATCTGCATAGACAAATAAAAATAATAATCCTAAGAATTTGTCAGAGAGCTCCTCTGAAACACCTGCGCCTACCTTACACGAATTGCAAAAGATAGTCAGATGGGTTTAATAAATCTATTAGTACCACACCAGAAATCCAAGAGCTTTCAATAAAAATATTACGAAAACAGCCTTGAATTTTCGTAAAACTGAATTAAAATTGTTTAAGATTAGTGTTTACCTCACATTTCAATACTTATTTCCAGAAATATATAAGTAATACTACTTTTAACGTTGTCAACCCAGTTAAATGTATTTCGTTCATGAATAATTGAAATTGTCACTTTATTGCAAATTAAAAGTTTTGTATGGTGATCCAACCCTATATTAAACAATTTTTATGCTTCCTATTTTATACTGTAATTAAGCTAAGTACATATGTGAACATATGTGACGGAGAACATATTTGCCAATCTATCCTCACATATTTATTTACAAGTCAATGATTATTGCAAGCCTAAATATTTACCTAAAACGGAGGATAATATCGGCGCTCTTATAGCGACAGAATACAGAAGGGCTTAATCTAATTCAACTCAAAGCGTTTAATTTAACAATATGTCTGCAGTCAGTCTTTGTTCAACATACTTTGTTCTTTTTCCGTTACAAAATAAGTATCTAAAGAATGGCGAGAGTACCTAAGTAGACATATCGCGTTACTTTCGGTGGTCATCTGTCACGCGAATACGGCACCCAATTGCTCAAATCTCGCACGCTACCAAAGCGGAAAAAAATACCGACAAAAACTTCATCGTAAGAATAAAAAAAGAACCCAGAAAAAATATTAATAAATAACCTAGCACAATCCCCCTTCTCTTCCTTACATTTTATATTATTATTCTCCGCGTGAGTAGCATTTATTCTTTTATACAGTTAGTTTTTTTATTTTAACATTTTTTTCACCCTCTCTCCGTCGTTCTTTCATTTTTTTATGAGCACTTCTCCCTTTTACCGACGATGATCGGATTTAAAGAGTAAAGAAATAGCGATGCTCAATAATCGTGACATTTTTTTTTCTCTTCCTTCGCTGCTCTCTTCGCGGTGTTTAATATTCGCATAATGGACGCTTAAGTACAAAGATCGGCCGATCACCTTTTTCGTACGTTAGTTGCTCTCGCAAATAAAGTGATTTGCGGCTAACAATAAAATTTGGGATAGAATAATTCGAGTGTAGAAAAGGGCTGAGATTAACATGGGTTGTGTGCGCGCAGTTTTAAGGCTTCGCTTAAATCATTAGAGTCAAATATTTTATTATGAAAAGTCATTCAATTACGGTAAGGTTTAAATCGGCGAAAAGTGGAAAGTTTTTAGTAAAAGTATTTGTTGTAATACAATTTTGACTGGACGCATTTATTTCGTATGCAAATTAAGAAACACGAAACGTGAAGTTTAAGTATAAATGTTTTGACTATGATGTCTTTTACAAGAAACACTGCGTAAAACTATCTATGGAATTAATTTATGATTCTATGGATTTATATAGAATTAAATAATTTTTGTAGTTAAATAATTTAATTAAATAATTTTCGCAACTCAATACATGTTTGATTCAAATTAAAAAAAAAAAGTTTAAAATACTTAACTTTCCTATAAAATGCAAGTTCTTAAAATGATGCTCAATAATCGTGCTTAGTTCTAGAGAGAGAGGAATCTTTAATTATTCCTTGCTAGGAATCTTTCCTAAAAAATGTAAATTCTTTGCTGTTATTAAAATGATAACAGAAAAAAGTTACTTAAACAAAAAGACCAAATTTGTGCAGTTTTCTGACATCAAAACAAATTTTCAATTTTTAAAGACTACAAAAATCTAAAAGTATCCAAATCTTAGACATAATACATCTCGCGATCTTGACGGGCTTAGGGGAAAAGAGATCGAGTACATTCCGTTTCGTAAAGTCATCGGGTTTTAAATAAGTATAAATAGCTAAAAAATGAAGGCGTTGATAATTAAGATTAAGATCATTTTTGAAGCTTACATTACGACCCCCTTTTTCTTTAAATATTACTCAGGGTCATTATTTTAAAAAAGGAATTGCGAATTTCTAAGCAAAAATTTATCGAGAGATAATCTCGTAAATGAAAGATCTTTAATAACATTATTCGCGTTATCTTAGGGAGGAATATATATAGAACTAGGAATCCACAACAAAAATTCATTAAAAATTTAATAGTTATTATTTTTTACAAATTAATCTGTGATGCAAAACAATAAAAAAACAAATGTATAGTAAGCTTTATAATTTATTCAGCTTTATTACTATTAACATTTCTCGAGCTGTCTACCTTCCAAATAATGATTACCAAATTCTTGAATCAAACATGTGAAGAAAAACATTTTTTAAGACAAATTTGAATTCGATGCTAAAACTTTTCCATTTTAAAATCTAAATACAGTTTGATAACATATTCCAAATTAAGTAGGTTATCAATCAAAATTAAAAATATTATTTAAAAATAAATAAATGTAATAGCATTCTGAGAGCAATGTATTTATAAGTGTAATGAAGAACTACAACCAACAACTGAAAAAAAATATCCTTCCACAGACTCATTTTAACAAAGTAAGTATAAAAATTTCAAGATAATTAATTAGAACTGGGAGTATAATATTGAAATATAAATAAACTCAAAAATAATATAATAATTCCAAGCCATAATTAGGTGAATTACTGTTTAAATTATTTAATACTGTCGAAAGAAGAATCCAAATATATATATATATATATATATATATATGTGTTTATATATATACTGTGGATATTGCCACAGATTATGGGGGAATGAAAAAAAATTTAAAAAAACCATGCAAGTTACTGGAAAGAAACGATGCAAGATTTTTACCAACAAAAAGTTAAAAGTCAATAAAATTCAGGTAAAAAGTCGTAGAACTTTATTAAGAAGCAATTTGATCGGGCCATTTATGCAAAAATAAACTCAATCTTCCAGACTTAGATAAAAATAAATATTTCTTAAACGAAAATAAATTAATACGAAGAATGCGTTACAGAATTAGTAGTACAAGAGCCTTGAGATTATGAGAAAACGGAAAGAATAGCTCGGGCAATGTTAAAGTTTTTTAAACGTCAACAAGCGATTTGGTTATCATATGATTACCACTCTTATGTTCTTTTGAAAGAAAATGATCAGAATCACCCAGCTTCTTTATCTTCTCTTTTAATAAACAAATAAATCTTTTGTAGCTCTTGAAGAGCGATCCCGTTTAGTGAAACCGAAAAGTAAAAAGACGCCGGTTTTTTCTTCGTCCCAAGTGAACTGCTGTAAATTTGAATTTTTATTTCCTTCTTTTTCTATCGAGAATAAAGTAATCATTCACTTCCAGTTTTTTTTTAATCCTTTTCTTGTTCGTCTATTACGGCACAGGATCCCCAAACGTGTTAAGTTCATTTTTATTACACACATTTGTGCACGTTTTGCTTTTTCTCCACCTTTTCTGGTTTGCGGTCTCCCAAACAACACTACAGGAATTTGTTCTTGTCTTATTTCGGAGCGGCGAGAAAATAACGGGTTTATAAACGTGAATTGTGTCTTTTCCCGAGCGAAACCGACAAAAGTTGTTGTTTAGAAAAGAATATAAATAAATTCAATAAATAAAACGAAGGCAATCGTGTTTTATTTTACAAATGCGCATTGAAATAATGTTTATTTACGGGCGAACAATGGGAATGCAAAAATTCGACTAAAAAGATACACAGATGAAATAAAAAAGATCTGCATAAAATTAGATTTTTTTTTCTTTTTTTTTGATGATTTTATTTTGACTTGATTTTGAATGTGATGTAAGCATCATTCAGCGTTAAGATTTAAGAGGGGAAAAACACAAGAGGGGAAAAAATAAACAATCAACATATTGAATGAACAAAACTTCGTAATAAATAATAAAAATACAATCATTTAGGGACAAAAATTTTGGATTGCAAAATATTTAAGCAAATTTTAATGGGTTTTTTTTATTATTTCTAATGGGGTTGCGGATTGTGTGTTTTACCATTGAAGACCTAATACATTCCCCGGGAGCTGGTATCTCTTTTTTACCACGGCATCATATAGGTGATAAATTTTAATGTAGACTACTAAATAATAATAAAGAAAAAAAAAATTAAATGAAAAAAAAATACAATCTATTGCAGTGAGTGTGACTACCACAAATTAAAACAAATTTAGAAAAGAAAAAAATTTTTTTTTAACTCCGAAAAACCAGAAATATTTGTGAATAATAAAACCAAACGATCCACTGACCAAAACGCACGGCAACATAAATTGATCAACACCTATACTGGTTAGTTTGTGTAGTGGTCAGAGGTGACCTTTAGCAAGATCGAAAACGAACTCGTACAGAAATGAATTCTGAATTCAAGAAAGACTTTATAAAAGATGTATATCCCCATCTAACTACCATTCCTTAAAAAGAAAAGTATTGTACATAGAAGAAAATTTATCTCTTTCTAAGAATTGTTTACTTCGAAGCATTTAATAAACTCATTCTCCTGCACCACTGCAACGATTTCTTAGAAGCAACCTCATCTTCAAGCGGTCGTCTGATTTGTAGAAATATAGATGGAGCCAGGACCCAAGTCGGCAGCCCCCACTACTGGACCCTAGAACAGCAGCCTCCCAACCTTAAACAAGGGTCATGCAGTTGCCTAGGCAACCATGACACACCCCCTCTTCCCTGCACAAAGGGGAGGGGGGAAAGAACCTCCATGTCCGTCATCAGGGGTCCATTCCGACATTGATTTTAATTATTCAGAAATCCATCGGCGGCATCTTACTATTTGAATACGCAGTCGATAAAAGCCTCCTTTTGTTTACCGACCACTCTCTTCACGATCGAAGTCACCGGGGAACACAGCAGCATGGATAATCAGATATTAATTATTTAACTACGCTTTCCTTCACGAGTTGAAATAGGTGACACTTCATTGTCTCCTCCTCCTCTTTCATTAGCCCGCAAACGAATGAAACGAGCCAACGAAGAGATAGCGTCTTTTGCAGGAGATTAAGGAGGACCCTGGTTTCCATTTAAAAGTATGACATTCGGAAATAAAAACGTCTTGCTTCGAAGTCGGTTTAAAAATAGAAAACGTATGCTGGTGAAATGTGGAATATGACGCATGTAAGTGCAAGAGGCATGAGGCTGGTATCGTTTCAATAACTCTTCTTTCTCAAATAATTGAAATTATCTAGACAAAGAACGGAGTTTAGCGCACGTATTTATATACACATTAAACTCTACTCTAGCTATTTCGCTGATTTAAGAGATTTTCTAACAAGTTTATAGACGCGTAATTTATTGGGGAGGGGGAGTAAAAAAAGTTATAACAGATAACAAAATGATTCAATACTCCAATTCGTAACAATACTGCTGTATCACTGTCACTGTGACAAAACTGATTCAGTACTAGACTTTTATTTTATTTTTTTTATTCAAAACAATAATCGCGAAGCCCTAAGCAATAACACATTTAAAATAATATCACGGATATGTGACCTTCCATTGGTTTAAATTAATGCAAAAATACAATGAAAAACTAAGAATAAATATATACCTGCAATATATTACGATATTTTAAATCAACTATTAGTAAAATTAACGAACAAAAAATCTTGTAGAAGGACAACAAAATCGAAAGATCATTAATTGTCCGGGTAAAAAAAAAAATCAAGAATGAAATGAGATCGGTATCTTAAGATATGTCATAGCATGTCATAATATCATGTAGTTTTTCATTTTAACTATATGTTTTATAGAGACTACGAATTAATTTTAACATAACACTTGATAGAAGAACCCAGTCTAAGACATCATTCAAAAGAGAGAACAAGAATTAACTTTCTGGACCTTTTAAGATTAATAATCCCAATTAATTACACGTGTTAGAACTGAGCATTTTTGTTTCCTAAATGCGTATGCTATCAGAATGCAGAATTTACCTCAAGCCTACTTTCTTTGCATTTTATCAATCGATCTTTCCCATAAAAATTGTACTAGACTATTTATCACTGCCATTATTTCGTAGATTTCTTTTTATGCGGCTAAAGAAAGAAATATTTGTCTTGCCTATCTAACGCAATTAGTAAGCAGCCCCTCTGATGATCGCGATAGTTTGCCAGTAGCTTCTTGCATGAAGGGAAAATATTCGACAATTTTAATTAACTCCCCAATTACTGCTATCCTAACTTCTGCAGAACAGCGAGGAAAATTTTTCTACTGAATTAAGAGTAAATATGATGGGTATACAGCCTACATCGAAGGATTTTAATTTTCCTCCGTATGTGTACTTGTCGTATTCAATAGTCGAATGAAAACAACCTAGGCATTCTGTTATTTTTTTAAATTTTTTTTAATATGTTCATTTATGAATGCGTATCACGGTGTATACCTAGTGCTTATTTCTTTTAATTGCGCGCTTTCCTATTTATCGGTTCTGTTTGCTTTCGCATTGAAGCTTATAATCACTAGCACGTTCCTTAAGGAAGCGTTCTTTTATATTTGTAATTAAAACGAAGAAATCAAAGCAAATAGATATAATTGCGGATGAAGTTTCCTTTACTAGTACCTGGAGTGTTTTACGAGGAAAAGGAAGAAGCGGGAAAGGAGAGGATTTCAACCAATTTTATTCTTCTTTTGAAATAATTAATTTTTAATTTTAAGGAGAGAGGTAAGAGAAATAAACCATGGTTTTCGATCTTGTCGAAGAAAAGGAATGAGCTAAATGCTTACTAAGGCATCTCGATTATAATTCGGATGCACAACGTCGGGTTTTCTGTGAGTGCGAATGGTTTGTTTATAAACGCACTCGTGATAAAAGCAATGTGAACATTCGTAATTAAACGGGAAGAATGGAAGTTGGCGTCAACTTAAGAAACGGGAGAGAGAGAGAGAGAGAGATTTAAAGAATTGCGAAAGTTGCGGGAAAACCGAAATAAATATTTATTCGAATACTAGGCGTTTTTAGTATAAAACAAGAATTAAATTTAGTATAGGAATATATTGATAAGTGAATTGTGAAATGAAAACAAATATAGAAATGAATACTGAATGCATGGAGTAACGTTTGAGAAGGACTTTTTTCACTGAATTATTGTATTTTGCAAATACTCTCAGCAAATCGAGTATAACTTAGTAAATTGCAGCGGGTGTTTCAATGTATTTGAGACATCTGCCTATTGAAAGATTATATTTTGCTTTTCAAACAATTTCATTTGCAGTAATAAACATATGTCTTTTTTGAAAACTCGTATTCATTTCAGGCAATTCAGAGTTGATAACGTATTTTACATAGATATGGAGTAAAATTACCTTGATTAGAGTGAGCTGTAAGAGTAAAAATGAGGCAGAAAGAAAATATTTTCAAAAAATAAGTGTGAAAATAAAATTAAATCTGATTTGGGAGGTAACTTAGTATTATTTTATAGCGAGTTTCATGGACCAACTTCTTCTGTATGGTGCACACGCACAAAATTATAAAAACAAAAATGTGCATAGAATTACGAAAATCATTTTCCTTAAATTGTTCTGTTTTGAAATATTTATACTCTATTACATGTAAAGTATTGCTACTATCTCGGACAAAAAAGGGTATTAATGAAAATATTTCTGTTAAAAATAGAAATTATCTCTTCCATGAGTTTTAAAATTAATGGCAAAATTAAAACATTTTTTCACTCAAATTGAAGAAAAAATTGATATTTTAGAATATAAGGTTTTAATTTTGAGTTTAATTCAAGAAACACGTAATTGCTTTGGGTGCGCATTAAGAATTATTTATTAATAGAATATATGTGAGGGCTAATATTCTTCAAATAAATTATTCTCATCAACTGAGAGCTGTAAAAACACCAGGGTACTGTGAAGCTGAGTTGAAACTATACATGTGTGGGCATTATTATTTTATTTGCATAGACAACAATTGCACTTTGGGCAAGGGAAGCTTGCGACAGGGCCTGCTTATAAGTGTCGTTTGTTAAAAAGTAACCTCATAAAGGGTGTAATAAAATACGCAAAAATATCTAGAAAAGCACAATTAAAATATCTCATCTGTTTGCGGAGGGAACAGCTGACCTTTGTTCCGCTTAACACAAAGGTTTCAAATCTTGATTATTTCAAAAACCGTTGTCTCATTTAAAGGAAATTTAAAAATTATTACTGAAATAAGGAACTTAATGTCGTAAAAAAATTTACTCATGCAAAGAAGGAAATTTAATGACGTGAAATTTCATGCGACATAATTTTAAACTTGAAGGCTATTTAAGTGAACCATCGCACATTAAAATGTTTAAAACAGCAATATAAATGTAATGGGGAGGGGGTAGGTCACAACCACAAAAAATTATGTACTGTTTCCTGTGTGAATTTCAATAGGAGCAAAATAATTCATTAATCATTTGTTCAACAGTTTTGTTTCTGAACTTAAAAATTAAAATCCCAAAATTTTAAAATTCACTTCAGAAATGGAAATAATTTCAAAGAACAGAAGTAGCTAATGCTTAAATTATTCATCATACTTAAGGATTCATATTTCCTAATTAATAATTCAAAATCAATTCTAAAACTAATAATAATTTAAACTTTGTTTTAAACTCATAATTATGTTGTATTTTAAATTTACATTAACACGTTAAATTAGTTTAAACTTAGTTTAATTTTAATTAAAATTAAAAAAGAATATGAGTAAAGGGTTGTTATTAAAAATTAAAAGTTATTTTATACGAATCTTTTAACTTTAAATTGATAAAATAGCAAATTCGTATCACTTGTTAATCACAAAATGTGTCGGAAAAAATATGTTTTTTTGTATTTAAAAAATAAATTTATAACAAAATAAGAACTAATTAATACAGAAGAATCTTTAATGGATGAAAATATCAAATGTAAATTAAAGAAATAAAAATATATGAAAAGAAAATGAAAGAGAAAGCTAAGAATAGGCCCATTACAAAGCGAATTCGAATTTAACCCTTTGGTCACTTATTAATGCACCTAAATGATCAGGAGATGGCGCCACATTCGGGACACTAGATAAAGTTCTTTAAAAAAACTTGAGTGAACTTTCTAAAGGAAACACGATTTTAAATATTTATTTTATCTGAGAGAATACATTTAAAGAAATGATGAAACAATAGGAAAATGCTCTAAAAAATGAACAAAAGACAAAACATGGGCTATTTCTATATAAAACGAGGATTTAAATCGTTCTTCAAAACATATTTTAAAATTATCAAAACTTCATCTCTTTAATAAACTGATATTAATTATATTTGATTAAAAATTAGGAAAAAGACCACTAGTCTTTGTTTTCATAAAATGGGATAAAAATGAAAATAAATTCCAAAGAAAATCATAGAAGTAGTTAGGAAAAGTAATGATTAAAACAAGACTGAGCTTAGGAAATTCCTGATATCCTTGTAGAAAAATCTAGGTAACATCTAAAAACTATTTAAAATAACATGACCGTTTATACACAATCACATTAATGAGAGTTTATGCATGAAGAAAAAATTCATCAAACGTTTCCAACCTTAAAATTTTTATAAACGTTTTAAAATTTAAAACGACAAATTGAATTATTGTTCAATTCGAAAGTACACAAGTTATTCAAAATTATTTTCACTACAGTTTCCACTGTAAAAATATATAGTACGTTTTTAAGAAATATTTTTGAATGGAGAAATAATTTTACATCTCAAAATATGACATCAGAGAATTATTTACATCAGAATTACAAAAACGTCTCAACCAAGAGAAGGTTCGATGAAAAAATTAAATTATTGCATTTCAAATGCTCATTGAATGTTTTATGAGCCAAAATGTATCTAGAAAAAAAATCCATAACTCAATACAATTCAAACGTTAAGGTATTTCTTGTCACACAGATAAAAAGGATCGATACGAAACTACTCTGTAAGAAACTAGTCGTACAACTTTTTTCCCGAAAGCATCAGAAATTAATACAACGCTTGTGAACGAAACAGTTTTTTCCTTAAGACAACAAAAAACATGAAAAAAAAATCGAGCCAAAATCAAACGATAATCGGAAACAAAACTAGTCTCGCTGGAAAAAGTCTATGAGTTCCACATTAGTCTCTCACAGCCTCGATGACGTCACGGAGCCCTCCAATAAATTGCTCGCGGGTCACGTGGTTCAGATGACGAAACGCTGTGTTTGCAAACAAGAGATGATTTTTGCTTTTTGGCGGTGTATGGGAGAGGGGGCACTGAAGGAAGGAGAGAAAGGAAGATCAAGAGCAAGAAGATGGTGACGTTCCTCTTGAAGGAATGCGGTGTCCCATCGATTCGGAAGGCGGGGGAGGGGAACAAATCGTTTTACGATTGCGGAGATATTTTAGTTTTTTTTATTATTATTTTATTATTTATCCCGCTCCCCCCTTCCCTCTTTTTTTTCCCCTTCTCCACCCCACATTTCGTTCCGACTCAATGACTGAGGCTTCTTTTTCTTTGCTATCGTCCTTATGCCTTCTTTTATTTTTTCATCCTTTTTTCCCCCCTCTTTTTTTTTCCGTGGGAGCGAGTGTCCATTTCTCAAAGTGTCTACCGTTTTAGCGTCTCATTTTGTTGCCTGATTAAGTGAATAAGAGGAAAAGGATAAGAGATCTTTTGCTCTCCAATAAAACGGCAGTTAGCATCCAATAAAAGAAGAAGAAAATATATTACTGAAGAGAGAGATTTGAACATCGCCGCAGCTAAAATAAACACTTTACTGCGACCTGTTTGTCCCCGGCTTGTATTAAAATTGGGAGAAGCTTACGGTATTATATTCGACGTCATTCTTTCTTTCTTTCTCCTCCGTTACATTTAAACTCATTACAAATGTTTTATAAAAGAAAAATTTCGGTTTTAAAGCACTAAAAATGCTTCGAAACTCTACTTTGAAGTTTTTGCTCGCTTTTTAGGTATGTAGAAATGCGGCACGTCAGAGGATATCACTCTAAATAGCTGAGGCGGTTAAATGCTTCTTGACAGATTTTTGGCGGAGTTTTTCTTTTGATTTTGAATTTATTTTTGCTTCTTTTTTGCAACCTCTTGCTCCCTCTCTTTATCAAATTTTTTTTTCTCTCTCTTTTCTTCTTTCAAACTTTCTTTCTGACACATTCCATTGCATAATTACTCGGCGAATGTTAATTTTAATTAAAGTTACGCAGCTGATTCAAAAATTTTATTTCCTAAATTAACAGTTTTAGTGTAAATGCCTGAATTTACCGAGCTTCGATTGGCTGTTTATTCTAAAGAACAGACGGAAGAAATTCAAATTATGAATACAATTAGTTTGAAGCTGAATTTCTAGCTCGGTTTTTTTCCCTGGCGTTTATTTCACTTAAATTGAAATTGTTTTTGATTAGTTGAGAAATGGAAAATAATTCTCAGTACGTTGCGAAAGCTGTATAAACTGAGACTAGGGACTGAAGACATATTCGATGGAACTATTTTCTTAGTTTTTCATAATTATAAAACAGTTTAAAAAAAGAAAATATATTTTATTTTAAATACATAAACTTAAATATCTTCAAGTAAATGGAAGAAATTTAATTATCAGATTTTTTTTAAAAATTTGTAATTTATTTCTCTCAAAACTAAAATTGATTTTTATATGTATTAAATTAAGTAAATAAATCCATGTAAACTTCGTAATTAATACATACAATTGGGGAAAGATGTTATATATATAACTTAAAATTAAATCTAAAATGTAATTCATCAAATGTGTACATGGCAAAATGTCATTTAAAAAAATTATCAACATTCTCAATATCGATTTTTTTACCTCTATGTGCTTTAAAACAACCTAAACAATAACGAAAACAATATAACTTTACAACTTTAATTCCATTTAAGGGAAACTGAAAAGAAAGCTAACAAATAAATATAGACGCTACCAAATATTTTTTTTTCAATCACATGTGAAATAGTAGCCGATTGAAGTAAAACCAAGATAAAAGGATTTGATCCAATAATTTGAATCTATAGTAATCAAAAAAAAAAAAAAAGATGTAATATATTAATACCACGGACACAAACATAAAATTTCAAATTAAAGAACACTCTCCATCTTGTGTGATCTCCACGAAGAATTTAAAATCCGGAAATGACTTCTCTGCTTATTTTATGTCCTGAAAAAAAGACAGCTTTATTTTCTGTACACATGAATGGTTAAAATGATTAAATGCTAGAAAATTCAAAGGACAGCAACATTTCGTAGCGCATTTATATTCGTACACGACGCATATTTCACCAAACACTTACCTTAAACTTACTTTTTGCATTGAGTCCAATTTACTATTAAGAAAAGCTTATTAACTTACTTACCTTACTTAAAAGCTTATAAACAAAAATGGTCGAGTTCTATACTCTGAAACTGTAAGGGCAATGCACAGCTCTACTATAACGCTTTAACACGGACTACAATGTAAGGTCTTTTAATGGGTAAATGCATCAATTTTTTTTTTCAATATTATATATGGAAATCATTTATTTTTTCAAAGATATTTCACAAAAACAGAATGAAATGTAACGATGGAAACACATAAAAAATAAATAACTTTTCATTTGCATTAAAACGTATTCATGTGATATAATACAATCATTCATTTTAATGATAAGGGCTCGAAAAAATGCAGATTGATCTAAGGTTAAGAGTTAACCATCATTAACTCACAGTAATAAAAATGTAACTAATATATAAATGAAATATTTTTGAAACATCCATAAATGGGATATTTTAAAAAGAAAATTATTAGATTTTAATCTTTTCTGGGTTGCTGCTTGTAGAACCTTGGAATCTGCATGATTAATTAAGAAAGATTATTATTTAATTAATTAACGAAAACTAAAATATGAAAAGAAGTATCTATAACGAAAATTCAGTTAGAAGTGTTTTATTGCGACATACAAATTAAAATTAATTGCACTATTTCAAGCCCTTAAAGAAGTACGAATACAAATGACAACAGCACAGTAATAACATATTTAAAAGTGGCGTAGCAATAGACCCAAGGATTAAACGCAGCAACCATTAAGAAAATAGATATGAAAAGGAATTTTATAAATTAAATGGGACAAATTAACACTGTAATATCATACTCAATACCTGCCGAAGAAGGTGCAAAATTATACCTTCTGCTGCCATTGGCCAATCTGACTTCAATACATTATTTTATTGGTTGTGAAGAGTGGTCGGATTAAAAGTACGAAGTAATCAGAGTTTTCACAACACGTTATTTGCAACCGACATAACCGCAGTAAACTTATTAGGACAATTTTTAAGTTCTGATATATTCTGGGTTCTTTCGATTGATCATTTTAAAAATTTATTTCTCTGGATTTTCCATTGATTGAGGATTATCCTAAAATGTTATTTAAAAAATAATACATAATTCTTTTATAAAAATGACATAATTTCATTTTTTATAAATTATCAAACAAACAGCAAACAGACAAAAACAAAAAAGCTTTCAAAAAACAAAACAAAAAAGCACAGGGACAACTTAAAATTTGTGTAATTCCAATACTTATTTTCCTCCTTTACTTAAAAGAAGAATGAATAAAGCCTTTAAATACAGATAAATATTTTATAACAATTATTGTATTACAAATCGAAGAAAAATGGACTAGCTATAAAGGGAATTTTATAAAAAAAATAATTTAGAAGTTTTCGATTTTGGGCAATTAATTTGATGTCGGGGGATTTTTATTCCCCCCCCCCCAAAAAAAAAAGATTAAAAGCAATTAAAAACTGTCATTTTTTTCATATTTTACTTTCAAGATAAATAAGGAAATTTGTATTAAGTCTCCGCGCGTTCCCGGTATCTCGTTCAAAAAACTCTAAAACTTAATTAAAGTGGGAAAAAAAGCACACACAACATTGACAATATTTCTGGTATGAAACCATATATTCCTTTATACCCTCCATAATATTCTTCATAAAGTATATATTCTTATTAAACTCATACACACTCTTCAGTTTAAAGGTCTCCAAATATAATCATCCCGGCTCAACAAAAACTATAATCCTGCACAAATAATTATAATTTTCTTTAAGATTAGCCAACAACAACAGCAAATAATGAGAAGAAATTCCATTGAAAAAAAAAGCAAAGCTTAAGTTGTTGCCTATTATAACTGCCATAGGTTTATTGCCCAGCCACTCTTACAACCACAAAGAAATAAGAAGAATAAAAGAAAAAATTCTTACATTTGTGCATCGCAGATGCATTGTGCTGATCGGAAGTGTTCATTTTATTCTGGAAAAGAAACGTTAGAAAGTTAACATCACCTTATCAATAACATATAAACGAAACACACACATATAAAACAAATTAAGACCAATATTCAAACTTTTCTAAAACATATGAAAATTGTTCGCATTGATTCCATTTTCCAATGTAACTATCTAAAAGGAAAGATAATGGTTATATATATAAATACTGCTTTTTTTAAGGATAATTTATCAATTAACTCAAGGAAAATATTTTTTGTATGGATTGAATAAACTAATAACATAATAATAAATTTTATAAAGACAATGAAGTTATTTTTAAAATATATACATTACTTTAAAATAGAACTTATGAATTAACACTTTAAAGAGAGAGAGAAAAAAAAATATATAACAAAGTATTTTTTAAAAAATGCAATTGTAAAAATCGTAATATATTCAAAATCCATGCAAAAAGATGCAATCACAAAAATTGAAACGCGCTCTATGCATAGTTATATAGGTGACATAGTACCTTTCTTAGTTTTTAATTTAGCCACTAGATGGCGGTAACATGCAATAAATCCTGATATACGGTGAGAATTCACTATGAATATTAATTATAAAAGAACAGTGATAGATAAATAAGTCAACTAATATAAATATTTTTCTGTTCCGAAATAATTAATTTAAATCACTCCATAATATATACAACAGCATAGATTGAATTTCAATACTATGAAGAATTAAGCGAAAATATTCCGTGTTAATAACTCTTTTAGAACAAGAAATAACGAATAGTATACTTCTGATATTAATAATGAACTTGCGAATTATTTACAGAAAATACTGCTGCAGTGATTTTTTAAATGTAATTATTGATGAATATCGATCATTTAATGAAATGCACTAACAATAAAAAAATCACCAAAAAAAAAAAAAAATAAATAAATAAATAAATTTATACCATTATTTAATAAAAATATTTATTTGTGTTATCAGTAAATGGAAAAAGTTAAAATATATCCTTCTAAAGTATTTAAAAAAAAAATTTTTAATTTTGAAACCAAATTTAATGCTTGATTACATAACGCGATAAGAAAATAATTCTCGTTTTCCAGGTATAATCTAACATGTAATTTTAAATTAAATACCGAATGAATCAGTTAAAAAAAAAAAGGAAAATTTTTTTTCAATACGCTATTAAATTGAGAAAGATTTCCCATTCAATCATTATTCGCGCGTCAACAATCAATTTGAAATCTCAATTATTGTATCTATTTTACTGTTTTAAAAAACACTTTTTTTTTAATAAAAGCTCGGTAATCAATAAGTATGAGATAGAAAAAACGTATATTTATAGAAAGTAACAGCATTTCTACGACTTGTTACTGATGTGAGAATTTAATCAAGTTAGAAGAAATTTGTTCCGACTTAGTAATTTCGAAACAACTGCAAGCGTGAAAGAAATTAACTTTATTTTTCTTTATAAACATATGATGTAGACGCAGAAAAAAGTCCACTGGTGTTATTCAGATTTGTGGTTTTGTTTAAGAGTTATAGTACG
>BMAV01002554.1:437188-448261 GCA_019973955.1 Trichonephila inaurata madagascariensis | reverse complement strand
AAATATCTCTATGAGTATCTGAAGTTTGGATAACAGATAACTGAGTAAAGAAAAATGTTTTAAATATATATATGATATAAAAATTAATATAAGAATCTCTCTTAATTGCAGATTGCACCAATACAAAATATAAAGCATTTCCAAAAATATTCTGAACTGAAGGCATGAAATATGTGCTCTAATAATTCTTTTAATATAAAAAAAACACCACATGCTAATTGAAGTATTATAAATCAAGCGTGATTTTTATTGCCATTATAGATACTGACAAGATTATATATGAGCAGTGGCGTAACGTACACTCGCACATTGTAGGGGGCCCCAAAGCCTGACTGCCGCTAAGCACCTACCCTTGGTAAAATCCAACTTGGGGACCCAAATGTTATCCGTTACGTCACTGTATGAGTCATGATGTCAGTTTGGATAAGCAGTGATTATTATGATTGGATTACTACAGCTAAATGTATTTAACTTTCATTTTATAGATTAACGAAATAACACAAGAAACATAATGCTTTTTATTTTCCAACTGAACTGAGTCTATTATCATTGAAACATAATAACATTAAACGCGTTTCGTTTTCCTTCTATACTCCGTTCCAACGAGACACAATTTGATAGCACTTGAAAATCGGATGACAGCGAGTGTCGACAAAAAGAGATTAACATGAATTTTTAAGGTTCTCCAGATTACCTTAAGATACCTCCAACAATGGAAAACAAATTGCAGACCCGGAATTTTTGGCTTTCGGCCAAAAGCGTGGAATTAATCTAAGCGCAGACGTCTATGTTTTGGGCAATCAAAAGAACATCAATTTGGAAGCCTATTTCTTTTCTTTTAGGCGCTCCCGCCTTCGACTTTCGAGAAACTTCCGAGGAAGAAGTTTCTTGAAAAGTCATACGTGAAAAGTTGAAAGCTTTGGCAGTCTGCTTTTGCGGCCTATAGAATAGAAACCGCCCCCAGCTGCTGCCACGACGTCATTCTTTCACGCATTGATCTTACATAAAATATCAATAAATACAACATTTAAACTTTTCAAACGTGTGATTTATGATGCGAAGTGAACTTCTTTCTTTTGTAACGAACATTACCACAAGGGCGTGAGATTTAGATTAAAAGTATTACTTTTTTGAGTATATTTACAAATTTGGAACTTAGAAGGATTTCTGTTATCACACAGTAAGAAAGAATACAGACGCATATTATTCAGAAACCAGCGACAAAAGAAACTTTTGAGCTTGTTTCTATCCGCTTAAAACACATTTTTTAAAGCCTTAGCAGGCGTCAGAAATTGTTAAGAAAGACTAAAAATTCGACATTTATATCAGCAATTTTTTAATGGTGACATAACAATTCAACATCTTAAGGTTGACAAGTTAACGGTTTTACGAGTTGTTCTTTTATTCATCCCTATGTAAATATAGACTAATTAAACTCAGGAACTGACCATTGGTCATAGGATGGTTCTGACGGAATACAAATCACATGACAGTAATTAAGCCCATAGAAAGGCTTTTATAAAAACCAGATTATACACAAAGCAAAAAGATCTAAAAATAAGCAGACATAATTTTTTTCTACTTTTTAATTGGATTGAGAAAAGCTAAAATAAAGCTAAAAGTGTATGTATAATGGCTTGCTCTTTAAGAAAATAGCTAACAGAGTTTAAGCTAAAAAATAACTTATCTCTCCCAGTTATAAAAAGGGGAGGGGACTTAAAATAAATGAAATTTTAAATTAAAATAAGACTTGAGTTGAAAATTTTTATTGAATAACTTTCCTTAAACTTTATTAAATGATTTTGCTTTTTACAGTGACTGAATAATTTTCAATCAAAAAGTTTGTTTTGACAAATAACAAAAATGAACCATAAAAAACAATTAATTGTATAAAAAGGTTGTATCAAAGTCAATTTCTCTTTGCTGAAATGTTGCAAATTTAATGCTCAAAACATCAATTAAATCTTTAAGCTTTTGTGTGAAAATATTTTAAATATAGAGATAAACAAGTACAACACTACCTTTGCCTTAGTAAGATTATTACTACTAAATAAAACAGAATTACTAACTCAACAATAATTCGAGTGAAACGTTTTGTTTGAACACAAAATGTTGAAAGCGAATCTATTCAGTTTAATACGGATGTTTTAAACAATGAAATATACCGAGGAAACTAAAAATAGGCAGCAAATATTGAACTGAAGTTAAACATTAAACACAGCCTTAAAAGATTAAATTCAATATATATCATTCACAAATTTTACGTTATCTGAAGCATTTCGCCCACATACATACACAAATACATAAAATAATCACACACGCATATTCTAAAAATACATTTAAATGTTATTGGTTTTCCTTCTAGTCAGAGAGACATTGATAACTTTATATCGTACAACTTGGTAACTTTTGATCTTCACAAATTAAGGAAAACTAAATAAAGATTCAATAAAAATAATCGAATCTTCAGTTAAGTATTTTTACCCTCCAAAAGATTGATATATATTTTATGTAATATATATATCTTTTTTATTTTCAGTACCAAAAACAAACTCCAACTGTTTACTCCAATCCTCCTGTCAGCATCGAGCTTTGTCCAAACTTTCACAAATTTAACCCAAAATATATTCAAAAATATATATATGAAAACTCCCAGACGCTGGTTCTAAACCACTTGTAAGGAGGGAGGGGGAAAAAAAAGAAAGCTAGACAGAAAATGAAAGAGAAAGAGAGGTGGAAAGAGATATCTGGCAAGACTAAAATCTGGACTGATGTTAACCGGTGACAGGTTCTCAGTTAAATAAAACCTAATGATGATAAATGACTAAGCCCGAAGTCCGTTTTCTAGAAAATCTTGGTGCGTTACTTTCGCTACTAATTGTAGTTTCCTCCTCTCTGCTTTGTTTTGAAGTTCCCCCTCTGGAAATAAGAAAAGAAATTACCGCCTCATTTTGCTCCTAGATCTGGCACTTTCTCCAATATCCAGCTCCAGAGACATTGGGCCCAGAGCGATTGTCGATATTTCGCACTGGTGCCCGATCTTCGGAATGGACTTTTTTTACCCCCCAACCCTCTCCCTATTCAGTTAAAACTAAGAAAAGGGTAAATAATTAAGCACGGGTATCAGTTGCAGTCGAGTCGATCCAATGAAAAGACAAAGCAAAAGAAACTTCCTTCGGTACTTATTCAAAAGGGTTTTCAACATTCAGCCATAACTGTCTAAAAGTGATAATTAGTCATGCGATTGCCACACTGGAGGACGACTAAGCATGCTTGACATTTGAGCAAGGACAGTTGTAGTGACTGTGCTGGTGCTAGCAACTCAAATTCTGATTCCTCGTTTCTATACTATATCAGTTTTTTTCTTGGTATAATTTAATTAGTATTGAATAATACAGTCAATAAACAAATTTTTTTTCGTAAAAAGAATTTTAAAAAAAATTGTTATATGGCAAAACATTTGGTGTGTAATAATGAATTACCTAGCCCAGGCGAACCTTTATGAATCAAGGCGCTATTTTTTTCTAAAGTGTATAATGGGGTATAGACATGCCGTCAAAAAAGTTTGACTTGTGATTATTGGAAAAATAAAACTAAATACTAACTACTCAAAACTATTTATTTGCTACGAAAAAGTACTTTTTGCACCGTATAGTTGTAAATGTTTTAGTTATACGTGTAATTCAAGTTAAAGAGAGAGTAACATTAGTGTGACTTCTGTTGTTGCAGACTGGATGCAAATAACTTATATTAGGATTGTAAGATGTAACTTTTAGTAAAAAGCATGCTGAATTGGAGTCATCTGCTAAATGGTTTCTAAGCAATTAATTATTTTTACTGTGGTTAATTTTTTTGACAAAAGGATTTGTGAATTTTTTAGAGTGCCGATTTACAGACGATGTTCTGCATACCTCTGTTCCAGAACATAAAACACGTACCGCTTTGTCGCCTTTACTAATAATGCCATATTTCTAGATTCTCCTTTGAAATTCTCTGTTACACTTACTATCTTGAACTTTTTGTTCTTATGTTGAACTAGCCATATTAAATAACAGTTAAAAAAATCTTAAATATAACACAAATAAACTTTAAAATACAGTTGTGTCAACGAAATTGGCTATGCTATACGTAGACATATTTTGCATCATAAGCAACTGTAGTCCACGACGTAACTAAGGTAAGATAATAACAAACGAGTGTGCTCCCCGCCGCCCCGTGACCGATCACTCGCGTTTGTTCGTAATACTTCATAATGAACTTTGTTATTTTGAAATAAAATGCAAACCATTTTGAAAACTGGCGTGCCCAAAATATTGTGTCACGTGCCATTGATGGCACGCGTGCCACTGGTTCGCCATCCCTGACCCAGCCATTTAATAAAGTTATAGATGGAAAGACAAGCATATAATTTGTCGTATGGGTTTATTTATGCAATTCTATTATCAACTATAACTGTCTAAAAGTGATAATTTGCCATGCGATTGCCACATCGGAGGACGACTAAGCATGCTTGACATTTGAGCAAGGACAGTTGTAATGACTGTGCTGGTGCTAGCAACAAAAATTCTGATTCCCCATTTCTATTATGTAGCAGTTTTTTTTCCTGGTGTGAATTAACTATTATTAAATAATACAGTCATTTAACATAAAAAAAAATTTTTTTTTTCGAAAGCAGAACTTAAAAAAAAATTATATAACAAATAATTTGGTGCATAATAAATTACCAAGTCACTGATGCTAGTCAAGTCAAAGTTATTGATGAAAAGACAAAAAAATATCTAATTTGTCGTATGTGAGTTTATTTATACATTTTTTTAAAAACAACTTTCGTAAATCAGATAAATTTTGAATAGTTAAAAAAATTCTAAAACAATTTTTTTTGAAAAAAAAAAATACTTTTCATTGTATACTTTACATAAATGGTAGGAAAAATTTTGTTCGAAATTCCCTGGAGTTTATTGCTTGTGTTACATAAAAAATTACTTTTATTAGACAAGGTTTGTATTGTTGTACATAGCTGAACAAACAGAAACCAGAATTCAGCATGGAGTAATACCGTATTTATTCGAATCTAAGCCGCCATCGATTCTAATCCGCACTCAAAATTCTCAACATGATTTATGAAAAAATAAAAAATGGTATAAAATGGTTTATAAATATTTGATATTTACGAAATTAAAAAAAAATTAAATGAGAACGAATAAGAAGTGAATGATTAATTTATTTTTTACCAGTATTAAAAACTTAAATACATACATGAACCTGTAATTGTTTTAACCCCCCCGTCACTATCATGTTGAATTCCTCCCATCCAACGAACACTTTTACGCCTTTGATTCGAAACCGCACCCGATTTTCAATAGCATTAACATTGGGGAAAAAGTGCGGCTTAGATTCGAATATATTCGGTTGTATATCATAAAGATGAAACTACATTATCGGACAATAATACCTAAGACTATTCGTTGATATTTTAACGTACATTCCTGGCTTTTAAAATCATACTTTTTCGAATATCATGCGCAGTTTAATCTTCTATTAATTATTAAAGTAATTGAAATAAAGTAAAGGGTGCATTAAAATAACAGTGAAATAAGTATACGTCATTCAAGAGACAAACGAGCTCCTGCTTTGCTACTGAAATTAGTTTTTTGAAGTTTTCTTGCCTAAAACGGTAAAGTTAATAATATCAACGGAAAACTATAGCTAACTTAATTGTTTTTATATTAAATAAAACTGTGACAAAATTGTTACAGTCTTTCTTTCCTCGTAGGAAATTTACATTAAGTAAGCTCCAACATGGTCCTTTTCAGCAATGAGTATAATGTTTATATTTGATCACACACACACATTTATATTTCCAAGTTTTCGATAAGAAACTTTAAAATGGAATATAAATATACGTATAAATGCATTTTTCTCTAATATCGTTTGATTTTCTTTATTCCATTATTGTCAAAAACAAATAATCTCATTGTGAAAATATATTAATTAACAATAGAAAACAAGCTAAAAAATTATGGATATTTAAGAATATTTTCTTAAATAATGCATTCTAATTTTTATATTCAAAATAATGTGCATTTAAAAATGAGCATAACGATTTTGGCAATCAAAGGAATACTGTAAGAGATAATTTTTGGTTTTATTAGAAACATTAAAGGCTTGTTTTCCTTACATTACTTTAGCAACAATTTGTTGAAATATGTTTTGCTTAAAATTTAAAGGATTTCAAATTATTTTTATTAGAATTAAAAATTCTTTAAATATAAAAGATTAAAAAGAGAAGTATAGAAAAAAATCGATACGCGACGAAATAATTCCCATTTAAATTGAAATTTTGCTGTTGAGCGAATGAATTTTACAAAATATCGAGGAACGGTTTTGAAATCAAACAAGCATACAACTTCGAAGTAAACAAAATTAATTGGTTTTATTATTTTTTTTGCGAAATCGATTACTCCTAATAAATTATCGAAATTATTCAAAAAGTATATCAAGATTTCTCAAAAACGCAATATTTATCAAAATGAAAGCAAACTATGAAATTAAAACGTCCCCTTCCTTAAAGGAAATTCTGTGGATACCTCGAAAAAAAAATTCAATTCCCTTTTATAAATTCCTTTCTACATCATTACATTAAAAATCAATTTAAAAATAGGATTAAAAGTTAGAGTTTGAATTTGATAGAATTTAGATGGAATCAAAACGAATAAATTTCGCGCGATCAAAGCAAGTATTCAGGGGCGGCAATTAAGAAAAGAAATCCCAGTAGCAAGAAAGTCAATTTGTAGGAGAGGCAAAAATTAGAGACTCCTCGCCGGGTAAAATGGGCCTACATGAGTAAAGGGAAATTTTTATTGGTTTTCTGGCAAAACTCAATCGAGCTCCATCAATTTAGGAAAAACAAACTCGAGAGAAGAGCAAATGTCAATAAGACGTCATTTATAACTAAATGAAAAATATTGCCTTATTTCATTAGCGGCTGGTGGGAGAGATGGCAGAAATTGTTTACGCTTTATACAGCCCCTATTGGACAGTCTTCAATCCAATTAAATGACAGAAGCGTTTCTCCGATGGTTTTGAAACGAAGTTTTAAAAGGAAAACGGGTTTCACATCAGAGAGCAAGTCCTTTTAAAACTCGGCTCCGGGAGCTGTAAGTCGTCTCTCGGTTACGGCTAATAAAACCGTTATTCTTTAATATTGGAAGAGATTTTAGTTAGGTGTGGGTGAGCTTTTTGCTTGGAAAAGTCTATGAGGGATGATGGGAGCCGTGTTTTTCAGCGTCTCGCAGAACATCAAAGACTTTCTCTTTAATTACTCTGTTAGGCCCACAATCAAAATTGGAAAACAAGGAAATAAAAATCAAATGAGAAGGAGGGTTAAAAAAAAGACTTTTAGAAGTAGGAGGAGAACTTAGGGGAAAAAAATGGAAAATAATTTAGTGAATGAGGGAAATGAAAAAAAAAGTGGTGTGCGAGGGGGGAGAGGCTAAACGAGTAAAAGACAGTTTCCACGTCTAAAACCGCTCATTAAGATTTGCCTTCAAAGCACAAAAGACAGTAAAATTCTAACATCACTGGCGGCGAAATTTTCTTCAGTTTTCTGGGTCTGAACTTTCTTCTCCTTGTTCTAATAAAGGAGAAGGGGCATATTCAGGAGTGCTTAATTACTCTCCAAGTTCAAAGCGCTAAATCGCGAAACAACCTGTTTAGACGATGAAAAGAAGCTGCCTCACTAGGGATAAAAGAAGTTCAATTTTTCAATATCTACCTGAGGACTACACTGTTTAAACGCAGTACTTAATGAAAGTGAAACAAATAAGGAGACATTTGAATGGCATGTAAGAAAAAATGCGGCGGAGAAAAAAATAATGCTTTAGATTTATCTAGCTCTTCTGAGATGGGAAAGAACGTTTTGAGCGTATTTATTTCGCAACATATTCGTTGAATGTAATGCAACGCATGTTTTGTACGTATTTTTTCTTTAATTATCTCCAGAACGAATTATTTATTAATCACTCACGTTTGAATTCTAAAAACTTTGGACAAATTTCTTTTGATGAATGATTTCTCAGTAATTCATTCGCCTTTTGACGTGAATAACAAAGTTGTATTTTCATTCAAAATTATTGAAGGTAAATCAGTCTTGCAAAAAACAGAACTTAATCTGAACTTAAATCAATAGGTACAAGCTAAGCTTTTTTTTTATGTATTTATACAAGTATAAAAGGTAATTCTTACTTCGCTTTTTAGCTAAAACCGTTTTTATGCTATGCAAAACGAGACTTTTTTTTACATAAAAAAAATTTATATCATTTTAAACTGTTGCGAATCTTCATTTCTTTCTTTTTTTTCGATTTTTTGCATATTATAGAAGTAAAAAATTCATCAGTCTATGCTATATGAATATTTACTACTTTTAAAATTTAGTACATTTGGATAATTTTTTTTTTCTAAGAATTATTTAAATTTAAATATACAATGAAGCACACAAACTAATATAATACATGTTATGTATTAATAATATTCGCAACGTGGATGATTTTTACTAAATTAATAGCATTAATGAATACAAGTTTCCTAAATACAAAATGCAGAGTTAAAAACAAAACTTAAAATACGATTCCTGCATTTGCTTTGAACGTTGAAAAATATCCACATTACTCAGATCTAACAAAACTTTTTATTCATTCAAAAGAAAAGAATTTCTTCATGTCGCATCAATAAAGGCAAGTTTCATTTCAAAAGTCCAACAAAAAAAAGTAATCTAGAAGTCATATCTAAAACTTTCAAAAGTGGAACTGTTATTCATTTACTTATCTATATGAATAACAGTTCCACCTTTTTACACTTCATGTATTCAATTTTATTATAAAAAAAAGTGTTTTTAAATTTATCAAACGTTTATTTGGAATGATTTTTCTATAATTCAGCTCTCTGAAACACGAACAAAATTTTGTTGAAGAAACTTCTTACACTGTAATCAGCAGTTGCTCAAAGTAGTACCATTTTATGAAAATAAAACGTTTCACATCCTTTAGAACTTACTTACTTCTGATAATTATCCGATAACCTTTGTAAAAATAATCGTCAAAGATCAAGATTTAATGTATTCTGCAATAGGACTAAGGTTTTTGATAAAAAGTAACATAATAAGAAATACGAGATGAAGGAACTTAGGAGAAAACAAATAACATCTATTTCAGATCCCTTTTAAAAAAAAAGTGATTCTACAATTTGAAAAAATTCGCATTATTTATATGTATCAAAAAACAAACTGCAAAACATAAAAATACATTTCGTCCAATTGCAGATCATAAAAAAATAAAATAAAAAATAAAGTTGAATGGAACCCGCTACAAATGGAAGAGCTGAGTTACAGGCGGATTTTTAAGTCCTTCGATGACTAATAGATGGCGTTAGTCTCCTTCTGAAGTTCTACGTAAATGGTTTTTCGTCGGAGTTTTTAATCCGCGTTTTGATCTCATGAATTGAGAACATGGAGGGGGAAAAAATTACCTCATGAATAAGGAATTCTGATAAAAAAAAAAGGAGAGAGAGAGGGGAAAAAAAACTGGATTTTTTTTTTAAAACCGTATATAAAAAAAAAAGGTGTAAAATTTTGAAATAATGACTCAGATCGAGAATAGAGGATCGTTCAAATTTTGTGAAATTTAAAAAGTGTGAAAGTCAGCGGATGTTAAAAAAGTTGTAACGCATCATCAAGACTTTGTTTTTCCACTTATTAACATGTATATTATAACATTTTTTTTTTTAAAAAAACCAAACAAACGTTATTTTATATTGCTCTTTCAAATATTCTTATAAATTAGCCATGAAACAAATGTATGATGGATTGTCTTCGTTGAAGTGTTCGTTAAGAAGAAGGACACAATGTTTAAGATGTATCTAGAAGAATTCAGGTTCTATCAATCTCTGACAAGCTTTTCGTTTTAAGTAAAATGTTTTCGACCCAGCGACTAATACGTGAACAGAAAAATGGACATTAAACCGGTTCTTAGATTTAATCCCTTTGATTTCGTACGTTTTTCAATGCGTATATTGCTTATTTATACATTTTTCCCTCTCTGTGTATATTTTGTTCTAAACAGAAAAACATTTTATGCAATTCGACATCACTTTTAATTTTAGGAAAGTTAAAAGGCAAGTCAAAAACTTTGCAATGAAGCTTTATTGTAATATACATCAATGATCTGGAAAGAAAGAGAGAGAGAGAGAATAATACAGTTTGTGTGTGGGTAGAATATTTGATCTTAAGGTTACGTTTTTGGAAAAATTGGAAAAATATCCTTTCCATATTTATATACATTTTTAATTGCAAAGTTTTAAAAATCTTTTGACGCATTTGGTTCAATATTCTCCACTCTACTTTTAAATTTATGTCGAAACATTTAAAAAAGAAGATAATTATATTTGAAACACAGCACCACGCTATTCAAATGGTTCATTATTTAATATTTGTATAAAATTAATTAATTAAATACGATTATAATGGTTTTAGTATAATAAAAAAAAAATGCATTCCGTACAGCAAAAGTCTGATTCTAACTAAGGCAAACCTTTCACTTATAATCACCCCATTTCTTAAAATTATCTAAGTACTTAGTACAAGGTTCTCGAGTTTTTTAAACAATATCTGTTAACTGGTCAGATTTTGACTTTGACTGACAATTCTTGCTTGATTTATAAAACAGTAACATTAGTAATTCATTTTTTTTTTCACAATGATTTTTTTTAATGCCAATTGAAGTTTAAAAATTCTTTTAAAAAAATTCGTGAGAGCAATGTAGCGCAGCGCATTTGATGCGGGGTGCACCTTAAGCAAGACTTTTGATGGTGTTCTTGCTGAAAAGCTTCATCCAAATGAATGTATCACTGAAAGTTATAACTATACCTTAAGATGCAAACATTTTAAAATTAAATCAAGCCGCAGAGTATGAATTTTATAAAAGGAATTTAAAAAAGATAAAAATATACGTTTTCACCGCTTTAGTTCGCATGTAAGGAAACCTGAGATTGTCAAACCCGGATCACCTATCCCTTTTATGT
>BMAV01002554.1:420332-436788 GCA_019973955.1 Trichonephila inaurata madagascariensis | reverse complement strand
CTCAATCAATAAAAAGTAATACGAAATCAATATTCACCCCCCAATTTCTGCCCAATAAATACGAATGACGAAAAGCAGATTTATAGCTCTATAAAAAGGGCTGTTGTTTCATTGAATATTTCTTATTATTTTCCATCGGGAAATTCCCAGATTTTTCTTCGTTTGCCTTATTTTCTCCTTGGCAGATCCCAAATGGAGCAAAGAACAGTATTGGGGAGTGAATATTGATTTCGTATTACTTTTTATTCATTGTTCTTCTCTTCTTCACTCGATGAAAAGTAAAAATGAAGGCGCACCTACAGAAAAGGCAACCATCTCAATACGAAAAGCAACTCACTGAAAGGAGCAATCTGAATGGATGCTACTCGGTTAATCGCTTTATTGATCATTATAACAGAGTTATGACTCTCTTTATTACGACCGCGCGCTCATGCTAAAGTGGCCCCCTCCACAGCCCCCCCTCTCTAAAAACTTTTATTATTGGAATCACGATTGGGACGTTGAATCTTTAACGCGCACTGATTTTTATAAGAAAAAGGTCCTTTCTCTGCTCTTAAAAAGAGGTTGGGGAAAATATTTATCGCAATTTCTTTCTCGTTTTACACAGATTTGAAAATCAAACAGTTTAGAAACAACTAAATTTAGGAAATGAGTGGGAGGGTGGAAGAAAAGGAAGGTACAAAATATCTCAGGACAACTTGGTTTATTTTTAGAAGGCACGAATTATATACCAGTTCAACAACTTTCTTTAGTTCAGGTGTTCATTCGTTTCTTAAAACAAAAATAAGTACGCTAAACGGAGTTTGTATGGGAAAAATATGTGAGGATTCATTTAACTTATCGATGAATCTTTTTTCCTTATTTTACAAATAAAGTTTCGAGAAGTTTTGACGCTACTCTCTTTACTGAGAATTCGATTTGATTTCAGTTTTTGTAAATTTACAGAAATATAAAATAGCTTTTTGTGTTTGCGTGCGGTATTCGTATCTTTAACGATACATTAAAGCGTTCTGTTACGTATCGTACAGAATAATAAAATTCTATGAAAGCGGAAGAAAGTTATACGCTGAAAAGTTTGATGAAAAGGAAATAATTCTCATGATTTTAAAATATTCCATCGATATTACTCATAATATTATGGTTTCGGGATGTTTAATTGAAAAAAAAAAGTATTTTCATTTTAGTATAAATTCTTCTTCAAACGCAATAATGCATTTCTGAAATTCTACGAACGGTTTTATTTAAATACTTCAAAGAATTCGAGAAAAATTAGACTGTTTAAAATGATAGATATTTTTTAACATTTAAACTCTGTATCCATTTTGTGAACACTGAATTTTCATGTTGAGTTCTCAAATACCAGATATCTGCATTAACAGAATTTTTGGAATGGTGTATTAGCTCAAAAACTGATTTTTGAATTAACTTGTATTGATTTTAAATGAATATTTAGAATTATTGTATAAAAATGATGCGACTTCATATTCCCTTTTAGTTCTACATCGGAGAAACTCAGGATATTGAGTAAAAAAAATTATACTGTTACGTATTCCATCACGCGTGTTTCATTAAAACAACATATAAAACATGTACTAATTCTCTCCTCTTCAAACAAATATTCCATTCAAAAATAAATTTGCTTTATAATATAAATGCAACCCATTATTAGGAAATGTTAAAATTTAATTAGATTTTTTTCTTTGATGTTGGTTAATTTGAAAACAATTAATAATCAAAAATACCTTGTAATTTTAAAAAATATTTAAAAAATAATTTCTAAAATTTGGAAATTAATTACAATGGCGAAATTATATGCATGAAAAAAAATATAGAATAAAATTTTTACCAGCAGCAAAAATAGTAACATACACTATAAGCATGTTTCTAATAAGCTATCAAAAACAAATTTACTATTACTGTAGATTACACATTGATAATACGCGTCGTTCCAAAGACTACAAATCGTGACTTGTTTAAATTATAAATTTAGTTTTTATCTTCCAAACATAATCTCTGTAGCACGAAAATCCAACTGAGAGTAATTTATATAATTTTTTTTGTTTTGTTTTGAAAATACTTAAATGTTATGAAATAACACGTTTATAACAAAGATACAAACTATAAACTGATTTTAAATCATTTTAATCAGCTTCATAATAGTAAAGCTTAATTGTAAATCGTACTCGGAAAAACTAATCACTTTTAAAGAATATGTTTTAAGATTTAGAATTTACGCAAAAAGTAAACTTTTTTTTTAAACTTAAAATTTAACCTACTCATGTGCATATTTCCAACGTAAATCTGTGACGTAAATTTTTAATAAGAAATTTAGTAATTGTAGTTGATTTGTTGACAACAACCTTTTTTTTTTAAAGCGTAGGAATTGATTTTAAACCTTTATATAAATTGTTGCAAGTAAAATTCTGTTTTCTCGATATGGGTTTATTAAGTTGCTATCTGAAAAACGATATTTAAGCGGAATTGTTACTATCTATTCACTGTGTTTGTATATAAACTCATAGCGTTTAAATTCTTAATATTATTTTCATAGTAAATACACTGTGGTTATGCGCGACTTTCAAAATAGTACAACCGAATCGTAATTACTTTTTTAGAATTATAGGATATATGGCTGCTATTCAAATAAACCTCTCAATAACCGTAAAATGCGGATCAACAAACTGATATTCACTATAATTTGCCAATTATCCGATTCACTATAATTTAATCAGTCTTTTTTTTACTTAAGAATAACAACCTAACCAGTCCAATGCTTATTGATGTGTATCCCATCATAAATATACGATACAGATCAATAAACTGATGATATGTATTAATTTATGGTTTTCAATTTTTTTTTTATAAAGAATGAATTCAAGCTTTCTCGGTACAGATATACCAAAAAGCCAAAGTCCGAAACAATACTAGAATTTTTTTTTTCTTTTGGAAAGCTCTGAGAAAAGATCTCTAAAAGCTACCTTCAAAGTAGCCACACATTCTACCTGGAGAGGTTAGGGAACTATGAAAAAAAGATAAATAAAAATGCAGTCGAAGACTGAAGCGTCGCTAGTGACTTTGTTTCAAAGAAGATACAGCAAGAAGGCGGAACGACACGCGCGACGAAGTGTAACTGGAGACGACTACCAACAAAAATGTCTCATCTTTCGTAGTTTTTTCCCAACAAAACGCCTTTTTTTTGTCATCGCGAGGATTTCATCCCGACTATTCACTAAACATAAAAATGTCACACCGAACTAAATGCTTGCATTTTACTTTACCGGTGCATCGAACTGGTCACGCTGAGCGGCCAAAAATATCTGGCAAAAATAATGATTGTTATTTTCGAATGCATGTACCATTGAGTGGGCAACACACATAAAACCAGAATGGAAAACATGTCTGGTTCTTGTATTGGTGTTGATATAGAGCAAATAATGAACAGAAAAAAACAGAAGCCTTTCGGGAAAATAATTTGACAATCCCCACAAAAAGTTTTTTTTTATGATCAATTTACCTGACAGCTTAGCATTTTGGGGATTATTATTCTTTAGATGTTAAATAACTGAGATGAATCACAACATTTTCTACTGAAAAAAGGTGGATATTCTATATGTAAAATTATATTTTTGTCCTGTTTTATATTCATAATATGACAGGAATTTTAAGTTTTGTGAATTTTCCAATCCAATTAATGTGCATGCTTACTTATGACTACACACAAGAAGATAAAGTTAACGATAATTTTTTTAAAAATAATTTATTGTAAGAAATACCAGAAACTTAATAAATTTAACGTCAACATCTCTTCAAAACTTCGCTTTTGTATTTTACTAATCATTTTAGCTTACAACATAGCTTAGATCTTAAAAATCAGAAAAAATGTAATTTTTCTCGGTAAAAATTACAGGCCTATAACCTTTTTCCTCTTTAAAATTAACAGTGATTTTTGGCATTACTACTTTTTATCTATATTGAAAACTATTTTAAAATTCATCTAAGTTATTTTCCTTTTTTTTTAAAAAAAAAAAAAATATTTTACTTGAACGAAAACTGATAAATCATTTAGACTTTTTTAATATACATATTCATGAAGATTAACATAAAAAAAGACAAACGAATAGAGAAATCTTTCATTTCACAAAATATTAAATCAAAAATACTTTATTTACTACTTTGGTCAATTTCTTTTTTCAGATCTCGAACTAATAGATCGTTGCAAATTATTCAATACCTAGCATTCGCAAACTATTTAGAATTTTATCGGTATATATCATACATTCTTAGAGAATTCATAAATTTATATTTAATATCCCGATTAAAATGAGTTTTCTTCATTAACGCACAACTATTTTGATTAACCTTATTGGGGATTTAAAAAAATATAAGTTAGCGTTCTTCAATAATAATTAAAACACATTTTTCTTTGATAGCCACCAGAATACTTTTCCCTTAATAATACAAAGGAAAACCAAAATCAGGAGAACACCTTAACCCTTTATCTACCGACGGTACTTATAAGTACCACTCACTTTAAAATTTCATAGAATAACCATTTTTACGAATATTCTGACGATACTTAGCAGGAATATTCTTTGAAATCCACTCTTCCAAGATATATGGCAGAACGGGTTCTATGATGAGTATTTTAGGGGGGAAGGCGAATAGTTTTATAGCAGAAATTGCGTTTTCCGCTGACGGCGTTTTCAGCGGATTGCGAAGATTATCATTTTTGTCCCGAAAAAATAGTTTACGTCAAAATTAAAATGTCTTATTTTTTTTTGTATGTTAATAAAGACCTTAGAAAACGATTTGAATATTTATTTTTAGTGAACAGTGTATATAATCAATTTTACAGTTGAATATATATTTAATTAATTAATTAACTCTAACGAATTAAATGTCCCAAAGTTGAGTATTTTGTTTATGCACATCCCTTAATTTTCAATGCAGTGATCCAAAAAAAATATATATATATATATTGCATGAAAAAAACTGCAGTAAATCATAATGCGGTACATAAAGGGTTAAAATTTATACATCATAAAAATGATGTTTAAATGCGAGTGCAGTTCTTAATACTTCAAGCAAATTCTAATATTATCTGTTTATTATCCGAAGTGATGTTATTGGTTTTTGAAAGACTCCGGACTTGAATCACACAATAACTTAATTGTTTAGCTTTATAATCATAAAAAAACTTAAGATATATAACTAATATTAATCTCAACTCTTTAATAAGAATTTTCTTTTATCATAATACTTAATGCGCTACAGTTTTATTTTTTTAGTGAATCATTCCACAGTAAAATTCATATATTCCAAATATGAAAAATATTCCAAACAAAACTGTTAGACATCTCTAAAGACTTAAAGGCTAAGAGTCTGACCTTTTCATGATAGTTAGGAAAAGGGAAAAAGAGTTAAAGAAGAGGAATCAAAAATAAATTTCTGGGGGGACAGAGCTAAATAATCGCAAGAACAAAAATAAAAGCGTCTTTTTTCTTCGAATTAAGTACTGTAGGCGATTCTCAACAAACAAATAAAGTGGATCTCGATGGATGGAAGGGGGAAAAAAAGATACTAAAATAAAAACTCTACCAAATCGTCGATAAAGGAGAGGACAACAGAGCCCGAAAAAAGCCAAAGAGCCCGCCGATAGTCCATCGCCGGGAAATCGAGTCACTTTCCCCGGCATGTCTCCGGAGGGTAGGGCCGATGCCGGGAATCGGTCGGTACGCGGGAATCAAGCTGGCTTCACTTAAGACTAAAGTAGCCATGTTACAGAATCAGCAAGGGAATTTTACGGGGAGTAAAATACCGGGGGAGGGAGAAAAAAAACATGACCTAATCTCGACATTGCTTTTCTTTTTTTGAGGCACTGTTTTTCAAGATGCTTTCTGGAACACTAGGGGAATAGTCGGAGATTTTAAGGAAGTAATTCGCGAGAGAGGAAGAGAAATTGGAGGACAATATATAGAGAGACGCACTTTTTTTACTTGTTTGTTTCTGTTTAGATTTAAATAGTAGGCAAGGGTTTATTTTTTTGTCTGTACATTAAATCATGGCTAAAATACGGTCGGTAAGATGGTTGCAATTGCAAGTTTTCACTGAGGAAACTTATTTTTTTAATAAACTTAAAAATTATACAGTAAAAGTTTTGGAATAAATTTCTATATTTCATTTGTTTCAAGTGTAAGGTTCTCGGATCCACGTCTGGAGATGTGGGAGAAAGGGAAGAAAGACTAGCCCTGTTCACAATTAGATAATTTATTTGTAACACAATTAACAACACAAGTTCAACCAATAAAAATTAAGAGATGCGCCCTATCGAAGTAATACGTAGATAAATAACGAGGTAGGCGAACTATGAAAAGACTTTAAATACCAGTACACTTACTTCAGGTTCGAATGATCTGCGTTACACTATAAATTTGATTAAGCACTGATCCGCTAGCAATCTATCCTATTTCTCTAACTTTCTCTCTCTCTTTTTAGCTTGAAAGCTTAGACCTTATGTAGTAGATCTAATTTACATAATCACGTTCTCTTCTTCAGAAGGTGCGTTGCAAATAAAATAGTTTTAAAGGACCTAAGATTTCCCAAGATGACTTGTTAGTCAGAAGTAAGCGAATAGAGCTGTCACACAAGTATTTAAAAAGAGAAAAACATCTGCTTTATGTGTTTTTTTAAATATATGACACATGTTCTAAATTAAAAAAAATAAACATGATATTTAAAAGAGAAGTGATACATATCATGTTTAGAAGATAATGCAACAGAAAAATGAAAATCAACCCCCTCCCCCAAATACTACTAAACAAGCAAATAGAAGAATATACAATGCCACATCTTTGCATTTGAAAAACGTTGCGACAAAGAATAAGATCAAAATACAGGTAAAATAATTATAATTTCAACTTTTTAAAACTGCATTAAAAATATTTTACAAGCTCTTGTGAACATAAAAAGGATATTATGATTTAAACTACCCGGAAAAACCGACATAACAACGCGCACCTATACTTTCAAGCTGCATTTTTTAATTTTTAGGTATATGCGCCATATAAAGCCCCACCCCTCTCTTTTATACGAAGACACCTGAAACGTACGTGTGCAATGCTCTTATGTTTTAAGTCATTTATTTGAGGTATTATCTCAGGATTTTGAAAAAATAGTATAACTACAGCCCTTTAAGGGTTGTATTCTACGGTTTGTTATTTCTTTTTAATAAAGAGTATTTCAATATATGTATATGTCTAATTTTTAATGATCATCTTTCTTTTTTAAAAAAACTTTTAAAGCCTTCACTTTTATACCTGGCGTATAATGCACACCCGCAAATTTCAATCTTATTTTTGTGTTAAAATGGAGCGTTATGCGTCGGACTATACGATATTTTTAGATTTAAGATTTTTCCTTTTTTGTTTGCATTCTAAAGCAAAATTGCTAAACATCTATATAAATAACAATCAGATTTCTTTGAGAAATTTCTCACAGATTTTGTGGTATGTAGTACAAGAATAAAAAGAAAGATTAAAATGAAAATTTGAGATAAAATTTGTTAATCACTAGATAAGTAAATTGGACAGTTTTAAGAGACGATAAAAACTATTCCCGTACTTAACGAAATTCCCGTTTTTCTTCTGAAATAAGTAATACATAAACAAAAATCGGACGATAATTAAAATATTTTTTTAAAAAAAAAAGCTGGCAGTTTAAAAAATATTTGCATAACTATTTACAAAGAGTAACTTCCCCAAATCCTGATCACGCCTATTTGTAATAACATGTGTAACTAACCATACTTTTTGCTTAGATAAAAATGAAAGACGTTATTAATCACAAATGTCATGTTTCTTCTTTTTGCATTCATTGGCATAAAAAACTTGTTTTTTAGGCATATAGATATAAAAAGCGAATATTTATTATTATATTATAGAACTTTGAAGTGTGTTTTAGAAAAATAATTAGATAATGTAATGAACATCGAAAATTTTTAACCTCTCGACTTCTTCAACCGTTCAATGAATAAAAATTAGTTTGGCAAAATTGTAACGGTAAAAGCTGTTGAAAATGATAACTATGCTTGTATGTGTATTTTTAGTATATATTTTTTAATAAAAACCAGCACATTTTGTTTTTTTATGCCCTGCAGAATTTTTTCCTTTAGTAAAAAGTTCACAAGTTGTATTACAATACGTCAAAATAAGCAACTATGTGCAATTATCTTTTCAACCAATACATATTCACATCATTGTGAAAAGATTCCTCATAATTCATAAAAAAGTTGGGGGAAAAAATTCAGGGAAGCATAATTCTGTTAGCGAGGATTGCATCATTTTTCAGGCGAATAATTCATTTTTATGACAATAATATCTCCATATAAGGCAATTCACGCGAGCTTAAAGTCCTAATTACTTTAAACTGGTACATGCTGCAGTGAGTAGAAATAAGCATTTATTATCTGCACTGTAATGAATAAATAAACCTTTCGATGTTCACTACCTACCATCCTCTTGGCCCAATTAGGGAATTAAAAAAAAAAAATAAGAATTATATGAAATGAAATTTTATACAATTAATGACTTCACCAGAGCTAAAAAAAAACACGCTAAACGAAGCATAAGCAACTTCAGAGTTCCATAAATACGGGTATTCCGTTTCCAGAATTCAAGTAGCGTGGAGGTCTTATTTCATACGGTTGAAAGAAAATACGAAATGTTTTATTGCAAATAATAATCCGTATTTATAACAGTAAAATTGAACGAGGAAATGACATGTTTTCTTTAATATGGGATCTCCTGAACAGATGAAATTAAAACACGCACACATATATTTTATTCGGAAAATAAGGTCCTCGTGTTTTGTACCGTGAAAGTACGTACAATACGAACTTCACAACAGTAAATTAGAAACAAAAATATGCTGAAAAAATTCGATGTGAAAACATTTTAATTAGAGAAAATTATGCACATTTAAATTAACTAATATGTTTTAGAAATTTATAGAAATAAATTCAACGAAAAAAAAATGAAATACTGTACTAGATTCCACGAATATTATAAATTAAGTTGTTTTCTTAATAAATGGTCTCTCTCTGCGGTACCACCAAGAAATGACTTGTGAAGAATTAATATTCACATCTTGCAACTCCTTATTTCAGGATGTCTCCGAAAATTGCAAAAGAGCCTGAACTAAAAGTGGGACACATTTTCAAGTAGAAAAATGTCCCAAATTTCACGAAAATTTGCAACATTATAATAGGACGTTATAAAATATCAAAATAACTCTTATTTTTTTCATTTTAACGTGTAAATGGATAGCTCATTTAGCATTACGATATAGGAGAAAAAATGTGAAATATATATTTTATACCAGAAAAAAAAAACGGATCAACTCAGATAAAAATGAGTAGTATGATAAAATATGCTATTCTCTATAGGATAGCGAAGCCACAATGCAATAATAATTTTTTAGTTCTTTTATATCTGAAAAAATATTCCAAACTTGGGTCTTATTCTTTAACATTAAACGAAGAGAATCTTATAGATCTTAACAGACGAAGTTGATTCGGTTAATATTTCGTGAAGATTTTATGAAAAGTAATAATTTTATAACCTTTAAATTTCTGAAGAATAGATTGGATATAAATCCGAGGTTAATTGTAGGGGAAATATTTTGGTATAAGACGAATATTAATCAATTAAGGGTAAGATAAGGAAAAACCACCTGTTCTAATTTGTTCACGTGTATATTATTTGGAAAAAAAAGTTTCATTTTTTAATTCTTTGGCGAAAACTTCTTAAAAACTGTCTTGGGTACCTTGTGAACTAAATCGAGTTTTATTGGAATAAAGAATTGATTAACTTGATAGTGTCAGAATAATTTCAAAATCAACCCTGTTATTTTTGGCCGCTCTAATTCTCACAAATAATAGAAAATATACAATAGTGAAAACGGTATTAGTCTGAAATGAGAAGTAAATACAAGAAGCGTCGTGACCGATGACGCTTACCCGCGACATCTCAACGCTAGCAGTCGTCCATAAAGTCATACGACGCTTCAATGCCGACGAGGACAAGACAATTATCAACCTGTTGCACAAGGATCTGCTCACAAAACAGACCTAGCGTGAAATCGTTTTCAATATCAATAGTAACTAGTGATTAACCTTACATGAAAGACAAACAAAAGTAGACCACTGTCTTGTCAGTTTTCTCAGTAACAATTTTAGATTGAAAACAGGATAATGGAAATGAATCGTCCGTGAATTTTACCGTGAAATACGCAAATTAAATTTATTTTACAGCAATGAAATTGATTTGATTTTTAGAGATAAAAAAGTGACACGTTGATAATATCGTAAGCGAAAACAAATTAATTAGAATCTTAAATTTCTCCGTGTTTTTTGGAAGCAATTTGAACCGTTGACTCGCTTGTGCGGCTCAGAATTGTTGACTAGTAAGAGAGCAAATTTTAAGACTGTAAACAACTTTTTTGAAAATTATTGCTAATGATGCAACATCAGTTTTAAATGAAGATAGTTTTCTCTAGTTTAACAAATCATTAGATCAGCTAGTTTGAGCAACTAAAAACATACCATAATAGATTTAATGACATTAAATTTTATTTTTTGGTTAAACTTTTCAATGAAAACAAAAGTTTAATGTATTTAATTTTAGAGCCTCCGGGGAACAAAACTATTTTTATAAATGATGCAGTAGTTTTATCGAGTAGAATATATATATACCAGTTTCATAAACATACGCAAAATTATTAGGCCAATTTATATTTTCCTTGAGAAGGGGGATAATGACGAGCAAACTCATCTTAAATTGTTTTGATTTCATTTTTCGAGAACGCTCAGACATTTAATCGTATCTTCAAGATACTTTACATTTCAAGGGTGATTATTTAAGTACACAAATAAAATGATAGAATATTCTAGATTTTTTATGAAAATGTTCGCTATTAAATAAACTATCTATCCATTTTATAATTCTGATTCAAATCAAAATACGGCGTATACCTTCAAGTAATAATATATTACGCATAAGGAAAATTATTCTTACAAACATACTCGGAGCAGTTAAAAATAAGTTACAGTAAGAACTAGTAGAATTCTTTTACTTTTTTTCTAAATACACAGGTAATTTATATCAATAAGGATATTTTTTTTTTAATTTAAGAGTGATAATAAGATATAAATCTTCTGAGCACGAAATAATCCAACCTTTGAACAGTAGTTATTTTTAAAAGTCTGTTGAAGGTTTTTCTGAGAGCGAATTTTTTTAAAAAAATTTGATAACTGAATTACGAATTTAAATTATCATTCAATAAATTCATTAAAATTCTTTCAAATTAAATATGTCTGAGGGACAGAATTTTGAAGCACATTTTTATATTTGCAGAATTTTAATGTAGCTGCACGTGTTTTGAATTCAATCAGAAAGAGAAAAAACTAATGAAATTAACATTTGCAATTTAGGAAACTCTTAGCATTTATGAGAATAGTGTGAAAATAATTTCCGGAAAATCAAAAAGGAAATTTACGTAATCGTTTGAAAACATACTTGTTTTACAACACCATAGCTGTTTATTGCTTGAGCAAAAAAAAAATTTAAATTAGCTTTAACAAATGCTAACATACATTATAGTTGAGTTTAGGTACAAATATTTCAACTGGGGCAAATAAAAAATCAGGATGATATATCATTTGGTATATTAAAGAATGACATATATTCAGTATCAGCTTTCAGGTCAATTTTTCTTATGAATTACTCAATAATACTCACTATTGAAATAAAACAAATTATCAAGTAAAAAAAAAGTAGATAAAAATTTCTTAAGACTCTTACACATGTATGTATCTGGAATTTTTTTATGTCATAAAAAATAGCAATAATTATTCGCCTAAAAGAGCTGTTATGCATTCCAAAAACTAAACGAGCTTCTAAGCGAATAAGGGAAAAAAAAATTATAGCGACTGATATTCGTTACTTTTACAGTTGATACATGATACACTACATTATTTTAAAAACCATAGACTATTCAATCACTAAAAATTAATAAATCATTCACATATTAAATTATTTTTTTAAAAAAAATAAAATAACTAAGGGTTTTTAAAGTAAATTTAAACTCAATTTCCCTAAATGTCATTACAACGCTCAGAAGAGGTGGTGAGTAGCAAGAATTTTTCTTCAAGAGAAATATTCAAAAGTAAAACATGTGATTTGGTCCTTCTTAAGGCACACTTAAGCGGCTTTCAGAAGAGATGCATTTTGTTTTGAGTATGCGAATTAAAGGATAACTTTTAGCAAAAGAAAAGACGGGAAAAGCAAAGACAAAAAAAGAAGAGAGAGAGACATGCTTGGTGGGAGGAAGAAGCGTTGCAGTGAAGCAAAACCAGCGCAGATTAAATCATTATTCCATCATTAGGCTGTTCCCCGGCAGTATAGGCGCTTCCGCTTGTCAGGTACCATGACAGTCGCAGCTGTCGTGGAAGGGGCTCAAAAAGGGGCGGAAGGCCGGGGCGTAGGGGGCTGACAAGGATATCTCAGGGCTAAAAATTGTCTTCTACCTGCCATTTTGCAACTGCTATTTACCTTCATAATTTTTTCCCCCTTCCACTCATCTTAAACTGCACGCTGGATCCACACTTTGTGACACGGTGCTGAAGGATTAACGCTTTCATAACACTGCGTTAAATTGGTGTGGGAATGAAAAATTTGGGAAAATGCTGATGAGATCCGGGATCAGGAAAGCACTTCTTGTGTAGTATTCCAAAACGAGAGCGGCGCTTTATCATCGTCCTTTCACACGGTCTTGCACAGGGACAGCAAATTAGACAGGGGGCAACGGACAACTCAGAGGAAAATATAAGCCGCGGCAAAGATAATCCTCTGTTCATTGATTTCGAATTTTCTTCGGGGAAAAAACAGCGGCAATTGAAGAACTTAAGAAGAGTCCAGAACCATGAGGTAGCATTCATTTCAACATTCTTTCTTTTTTTTATTAGAATATTAGAAATATAATAAAAAGAAGTGCAGCATTCAGTTATCAGGCAACGCGATTGTAAAGTGCATAAAAGTTTTCAAAGCGTAAAAAGAGCTGATCAGATCCTCTGAAGAATAATTTCCATAAGTTAGCAAATAAATTATACAGAACCACTGCTACTATTGTCAAAACAAAACACTGAACATAGAAAGTATGCGGTATCTGATGTAATTGAAGTCCGAAAAGTTGATAGTGTTGCTCGTCGGTTTTGAATTCTACATGAAGAAGAAATGCATTTTACTTCAGATTCCCAAACTGAGGAAAATAATTTGTTTTAATGTTTCTTTTATATGCTGTGTGTGTGAATACATTCAAATAAAAAAAAATGAAGAGTAAAATAACTAAACATTTTGTGATCGAACACACACACACAATGTCGTATTTTCATTAATGTGATAAGAGTTGAATCTATTCACTCGAGAAAATTTTTCATGAGTTAACTTATAATTTATTGAACACGCTTTCTACTAGAATTAAGGTTCATTTACGACATTTAAAACAATATACGTGAGGCATATAAAATAATTAGAAAACCTTAAATGCATGTAAATCTACATAAATGCTCTCCTAGCGAAGGAAGTGGCACAAGGATTTCAGCTCGGCAACTTTCCAAGTATCTTAAATCGACATAAAAAATATAGATGGAATGAATGTTAATAGTCGAAAACCTAAAATGACTCAGAATTAATTGATTTCTAATTTTGAATGAACTTGACTGATACTCTGCGTAAATTTATTCAAACAACAACAAAATAGACGGAGAATTGAATTGCATTTCAAGACGATTTTATTTTAACCTTGAAGGGAACACAATGCATTAAATAACAAATATAATAGTAATTCACGATCGATATCAAATTATATATTAAAAGGCTAGCATTAAGTAATGCCCAGTGTTTCTGATTTCACAATTAATTTGACTTTCATTTCCTAATCGGTTTGTCTTTTCTTTTCAAAATATTGTTCATTCTTTGAAAGCGGTAGATGAAAGAAAGAGATTCGCGATAATTCAATTCACTTAGCCACTTACGCAGACCACTAACAACTTTACTGAATTAGAGCAGTTAAATAGATAAGCCCACAAATTATGTGAAACAGGTTTTCTTCTGATAAGACAACAGAAAATTAGAGGAAATAAAATCGAAAAATTCAATGACATTTTTCGGTAAACTATTCTTAAGAAGCTGTACAGTATTTACAGCCTTCTGAACTATAAAATTTAAGTGCTACCCGCGATAAGATCTACAAGAATTGAAACTTGCTCTATAAAAGAATTAAGCGAAGTAATTAGAAATTATTATTTTTCTTGACTTGGAGTAATAAAAAGAATGCCTTTGCTTTCCAGAAAAAATTGAAAATAAATAATGGAATTTTAGATGTAATTTATATTAAGAAATTTATATGGCTGGAGACCATGATTTTAAAAAAAATAACAATTTTTGAATTTTCAATTTATACATATCCTTCCAATGATGTTTATTAAGAAAAATTAGGTTTCGAAAAAATATTTTTAGAAATTGCAACTTATCACTGATAATTAATAGATTACGTTTTAAAGTTTTGTTCTCAGGTATGGCGACTTGCTCCACAATAATCCCTAGAGGGAAATTTGCGTGAACCTTCCCTAACCGATGGGGAATTAATTCAATCAGTCTGTAAAAAACTTTGGTCTATTGCGGAGTCCCAAAATCGGTGGTGCGCCTATCCCCAAAATATGAATTTTTTAATGAATATTTAATTTAATGTGTTCTTGTCGTAATAACAAAGGTAGCAAAACCGAAACAAGAACTGATATTTGCAATGTGAATACACAACCAATGCGAGACATCAGGTGTTAAAAAATAATCACATCATTACGTGCTTACGCCCAATGTATTCTTATAAGTAAAAAAATTGCGAATAACGCATTAAATAATAATAAATTATTATTCATTTGAAAGCACATTTAACCCTTTATCTACCGACGCGGTACTTATAAGTACCACTCACTTTAAAATAACATAGAATAACCAATTTTACGAATATTCTGACAATATTTAGCAGGAGTATTCTTTTAAATCCTTTCTTCCGAGATATATAGCAGAACGGGTTCGATGATGAGCATTTTAGTAAGGAAGGCGAATAATTTTATAGCAGAGATTGCGTTTTTTCAGCGGACTGCGAAGATTGTCATTTTTGTCCCGAAAAAATAGTTAATGTCTAAAGATAAGTGTCTTATTTTTTTCTTTATGTTAATGAAGACCTTAGAAAACGATTTGACTATTTATTTTAAGTGAACAGTGTACATAATTAATTTTACAGTTGAATATCTTTAATTAATTAATTAGCTCTAACAGATTAAATTTTCCAAAGTTGAGTACTTTGTTTATGTATATCCCTTTATTTTCAATGTAGTGATCCAAATATATATATATTGCATGAAAAAAGCTGCAGTAAATCATAATGTGGTAGATAAAGGGTTAAACATGCTACACACGATGTAGTAAACATGCTACACACGAAGTATCATTCTAAAAACAACTGTCAAAACATTCAGTAAACTCGAAGAATTTCGATCTCGCCCAACAGATGAACAGATGAAGTATTTCATCAATAGAGAGCTGAATTACTGTAATCCCTTAAGTAGGTGCTACAATTATTCCCATAATGGGTTTGGAAGTTCTTTTGTTTGGGTGATGCAACACAGCCCGAGGAGGCGCCACCTTTTGGTCAAGGAATTAAGTTTCTCTTACCACAATGCACAGGCATAAATGCCGTAACCATAAACGTCATGAGAGGACTGATATACGTCCGCGTCACTAAAGAATACTAGACTACTTTACGACCTATTCTGTAGGTGACCCCAACCTCATGAACTGACAAAAGACTAGTTGAGAATTATCTCTAGTTATATTAGCAGGTCGAAATCTGAATGAACACTAATCTCTCAGTTATCCGCCTTGGCTTAAATTACCTTCTTGAGGAGCTTATGCAATGACTATGTTCCTCCCCCCACATGAATTTCTTGTTGTGCAAGTTTTTCAGGCTCCATTAACTGTCACACCAAGAGGTTCGATAGTAGTGAGTGCTAAAAGCTGCCGCCTTTTTGCTTAGGATCTCTACGCATTCGACTTACTCAGTGAGTGTAAATTTATGGATTCGTGCTCAAAGAAAAGAAAAGTGAAAATTTTCAAAAGATGGACATGAATTCAAAATGGAAATGACACATAAAAAAAAAAGAGAGACAGTTATGCTTTCGTCGAAGCGTTGTACTCGTATTTTTCTTTTTTTAAAAAATATTTATACATATATAAAAATTTAAACAGAAATGTGGAACACACATTCTTCTCACGTAACAGATATAAAGATATCAGTGCTTCTTGCGTGTGATCAAATTAGGGAAAAATAGAAAAAAAAA
>BMAV01002554.1:347951-408169 GCA_019973955.1 Trichonephila inaurata madagascariensis | reverse complement strand
AAAATGGAAAGAAAGAACTCACGGTAAACAACTTTTATTTACCCATTATGCACAATGAAATCTGAAAAAAGGGGACCCCGAAAGAAATTCAAGAAATCGAAATACAAAGGACAGGAAGCTTCGCAAACGAAAAGCTCCTACATTCATGCATCAATGAAAAGAGAATGGAGAAAAGTAAACGATAAGTTAAAATTACAATCCCTTACACCACACTCATAACTAATGTTGATTTAAATGAAGGGTCAAGTTTGACGTGAAAAAATTTGCGGTCTAACCTCCTCTTTTCAAGATTGGTAGCTAGACATACGATCAGCAAGGAGACATAGCTCTTAAAATGACAGATTACAGTTGATGTACGCAAATCACTACTTGCAGTTCATTTAGCGAAGAAAAGTTTGATCTTCTTTCTTTACCGCTTCGTTTGTGCATTTTTTAAGGACATTCGTCATTTTTTCATGGGGTTTCCGTGAAACGAAAGTAAATAAAAAGATGCGCTGAAAAAGTCTCATTTTCTATTAAGGAAGGTGAAGGGGAGGACAAAAGTTACTGAAGAAGGCTATAGATGGAGTTCAGTGCTTTATACCATTATGTGTGTTGTTCCGCACATAATAGATTGGTCTTAAGGGTTAAGTAAACTTCACATTACTTATTCTCAGATGGGAAAGTAAAACTTTTCACAAAGATAAGGAAAAAAAAAAGTTAAGAAAATAACGCAGAGGGAAGTAAACAGGGTATGAAAACAGTATTCTGGATAATGACTTGTAAAATTAATCGGAATATGACAACGAAGCGTAAAATTAGAAATAAAATAAGCAAAAAAAAAAAAGAGCCCGAGTACCGTAAAATACAATTAATGAAACTCGAAAGAGGAAAGCATTGTTATGCGAGTCTTTATATGTTTATGTGTTATAATTGGAGAATCAACGTAAAAGAGGAAAATAAAACTACATAACTTTAACCGAGGCATTTTTTTTGTTGTTGTTGACGGGTTGACAAATTATCTCGATTCAACCGAAAATGATTAGATTAAAACGATTTATTTTTATCATTTATGTAGTCTTGTATTTTTTCAAAAACTTACCAAAGATAAACTAACGAAATGCATGGCAAAGGTTAGCACGGAAGATTAAATGAACTTTCAACAACATTTTGGTTGTAAAACACATGAATTAATTGAACACGTGTTATTAAAGCCGAAAATAATTTTCTTTATGAAAATAAAGACCACTGTTACTGCAACAACAACAAAACAAACAAAATTTAAAAAATAAAAAAAAAAAAATCAGTTTTCTATATCTTAAGAATATAAAATATTTAATTTGCCTCCATTTTCAATAATATTTCGGGAAAAAAAGCGGGATTATGGTTCGAACGTGAAATGTACGTGCTTGTCAAAGGAACATAACCTTATGTGTTATAGTACAAGAGAAAAAGAGTTTTAAAAAAATTAAAACACGATTAATACAATATTAAACTTTGCAACGAATGGGAGGCGTAGTCCACTACTCGGGAACAGAGAATCCTCCAGAGGTTTTATCGGTGTCAAAAATCTCCATTGGAAATTCAGAATAATTTATTCATACGCGAGAGGTTACAGATGGGCTAAATCTAGCTCAAAAAAATTACCATCGTTGCTTCTCTTCATGTCTTTATTCACTGAAATGTTCTAACTATTGACTGAAAATCACGGAATAAAACATGCAGAAAGAAAATTTTTTATAATAATTTAGGGGGAAAAAAAGAAGCTAGAGACGATTGATAATTACTGTACATTTCTTTAAAAGTGCTCAAAACATACTTAGTTTGGCGGTATGTATCATGTGTGTAAATATTATAGACATCGAAATGCGATCAGGTAACTTTTTACCCCTAATAGTCACTGATTTAGTACGTCGTTGACTAAGGTAGATTCTAAAGAATCAAAATTTGGACAAGCCCCCAGTAAGGGAAAAATAGTTTTAATTATATATAATTTTTTTTTAATCTTTTAAAACATAGAAATGAAAGGAAAAAAAGAGACAGAAATAAGAATCTTTGCACCGTAATATTGCAGTAATAACAAATTATGACGGAACTCCAACACTGTGAATTTTTTCAATAAACTATTAAAAAAGTATTTATCACAGAAAAATTTTCTTGGGAATTTTTCACTATAATTTTAATGATATATAATTAAACTCATTCAACTAACTGAAAGAGGAAGTTTTTAGACTATTATATGCTACCAGTTCTTTACAGCATACAATTATTTATCTTTTGCATCGAAATTCGACTATTTGGATTGGACCACATGAAAAAAAATATGCTCGTAGTTTGTTCAGCAAACAAAATTAAAATAGATTTCAAGTAGTGAAAAATATTAAGGAATAGAGATATAACAAGAAAGAAAAAAAAAATTTTTTTTTTCTTTTGATAATGAGTAAATTATACAGCAAAACTGAGAAAAAACTTCGTGACCAAACTGTGACTACAAATCAATGTAAGTAATTATTTTGGCCCAATTATAAGAAATAATAACGTGTATCAAAATTAATAAAATCACACTTCTACTATAATATTTCAAGACAAGCATCTCCCTTTTTTTTCCATTTTAACTGAACCTGTGGAGAAAACCACGAACTTTTAAGAATTTTTTTAAGCATTTTCAGTTACAAAAAACTTTTAATGCGCCGTTAATACAAGGCTCAAAACTGCGAAATGTCACGAATTTAATGATGGAGCGCGACAGCATTTGAAATCTCTCAATTATTATGTTAATGCGTTTACGGGGCTATTTTTTCAACTATTGGATTAAATTATTCTGTCTCCACAGTAGAAAGAAAAACCAAAAGAAAAAAAAAAAATCCAGCGATATAATCCCATTAACCAAGTGACTTTAATCATTATTTTACGCTTTTCTTGCCCGAGAAAAAAAAGTTGATTAAGCCTTTAGGTCCATACAAAGAAAAATGTTGTGAATACGTATTAAAACTAAAAAATGCAGGAATCGGGAAAAGAAAATATATCAAGACTTCAAATTTAGGACATTTAATTCTATAGGTATATATAATCAGTATGTTAGAACAACTTCCATATGATAATCAGTTTAGTCAATTGTTGACATTTCTTGACTGTAATGAGATATCTAGAATTCTTTATCTAATAATTTGAAAAAAAGGTACTTTAAACAATTCTCGCGGGAAAAAAAACTTTGCATGAGATAAATTTCGCTTTAAACGTGTAAAGGACAAAATAATTTTATTATGTAGTAAAGTAATACAACACAAATTTGTAATGCGCAGTTAACAAATAATTGTAATGTGATACCGTCAGTTTTTGCTAAATTCGATACGAATAATCTCGTTGTTGTAAAAAAAAAAAAAAAAAAAAAAAGAGTCAATTAAGTTAAGTATTAAACCATTTACACACACACACATACATATACACAATTTTAAAAGAACTTAAATAGGTTGATTTTCAAAAAATGATTTATTGATAGTACTTGTAAAAAAAGGTAATTCTTTTTTGAAATAAAAAAGCTTTTTAGGCATTACAACACAAATAAGTTCACATCATATAACGCATATTATTTAAAATTGAATTTTTTATTGCTTTTATTCACACCAGTGGTATCAAACTCGCGGCCCGTATGTGACTCACTACGAGCATTTTTGCGGCCCGGTCAATATATTGGCACACAATAGCATAGAACAAAATATCAAAATTTCTCTCGAAATGGGGAAGATAGTAGCAGAGAAGAAATGTCACGTGTCAGGACGTACATATTAAATTTTTCTTCTTCTTTTACATATGCTTATATTATAATGTATTACTCGAAATAAACCTGCATTTCGAGGAATTTTGATTTTCTTTGCGGCTCACCTTAAGTTAAACCTTATTTATTTGGCCCAAGTCAGCCTTTGAGTTTGACACCCTTGATTTAGACTTTTCTTAACCCTCAAAGCGGTCTGCAATTAAAGTCTTGCCATTCTGGAGATGCTTCAAAAATGCACCGGACATATTTTTTTGCTTTCAGGTGGGGTTCTCAAAAGCGGTTGAGCCGTATTTTCAAGAATGCGGCTCAGCCGCTTTGGGGAATCTTGCTTGAAGGCAGAAAAAGTATCTCTAGAATGACGGAATTTTACGTGCAGACCGCTTGGAGGGTTAAATACCTTCAATCAGTTATCATGTAATTGTATTTCAAATTTTATAACAGTAATCAATAGTTAAAATTTTATCTGACGTACATTTCTTAATATTTCTATTTTGGGCAAACATTATTTCCAATGACAAAGTAAGTAAGTTTCATAGCTTCCAACATGCAACGTCTAAAATGCGGAAAATACACGACCAAAAAATTACATTGATACTATAACAATTTTATCACTCTCTCAAAAGTTGAATAATATCACATTCAGAAACAACTTATTAATTCTACACTTTTTTACTTATGGTGTTTCCTACTTTCAGCTCAATTATCAATATATACCAGAAAAAAATAATAATAAAAATGCACTACTCAAGTCTTCTGGGAACAGCAAATCTAATACATATCGAATCAACAGGTCCAGAAAGGCGCATACAAAATGAATGAGTTATTTTGTGTTCCTATTTTCAGAAAAAAAGGGCAGTTCACCACCAGCTCACTTGTCTATGATATCTAGATATTATCCAATGATGGATCTAATGACTACGTTGGGGGCCGAGCTCCTAATACTGAAAATGACTTTTTCCATAAACGTTAAAGAAAGTTCACCCTGGGTATGATCATTCCCTCTAATACCAGGTGAATGATTGGGCAAGAGCGAGATTGGGAGCTGATTGGTAAGGTGGGGCGGCTCTATTGATAAAAGCCTCATTTTTTTTAGTGAACCTCCATTTGTTTATCAAGAGTTACAGTATGCGCCCCTGCACACTTAGAGAAAATGACAAACTACTACTTGTAGCCATAGTAACAAAAACCACGATGAGACTGAGGGAAAAAATAGTCCTCGCTAATGGTTCATTAATGCTCGGCCGCAGAGATGAGATATGGCAGAAAAGACTCACTAATTCGCATTGAGGGAAACCGACCTGTCATTGGTAGGTGGAAGCCTGCTTGAAATATGGGCCTAATAATTAGTCCGCTTTTCTGGACCACGGTGAAATGTCGGTGGCTTACATTTGGCACAATATGGCAACAAATCAAAGCGAACTCACTCATTATGATAGCGAATGAATCGCACAAGTAAGAAAACCTAGTTCCCCGTTGATTGCTTGATTCAGCAATTGTCCCTGTGCCGGGTGTAGTTTTCGTAGAAATTTACGAAAGTTTAAAGTTATCTTTATACCCACTACTTGATATAACTTCAAAGACACTCTGTAGCGGGTTCTCTTTGGGTCCTTTCTCTAATCCTTAAGGGAAAATACAGGTAATGGCTTTCTGTAAAGGTACCCGCGATGTATGTAAATGAGATATGCTATTTAAAGTTAAGTGAATTGAATTCGGCGAGGAAGATAGCAGTAAGGTGTGCTGATGCCAGTTGGAGTTATATCTATGATAATTGTTTTCTGAATTGTCTACGTATGCGGGATAAGACGTCGAACCTTGTTGTCTGAGTCTAGGGAAAATAGCCGTACGTCTGCCTTTCTTCATATATGCTTGAGAAGTATAATTTCTATTGTTATTATTATTGATTAGGGATAACTCGCTCCCATTAGCGAATGGCAACCTTATTGTATTAGGAATTAATAACAATAAAAAGGTTGTTGTGTGAGTTTTAGCGATGTCTCTTCCTTCAGTTGCCCTTCACACTAAAGTGAATGGAAGTTCTCTACAATTCAACTAGTCACACATGCCGTACTGATTATGCCCCTGTATCTCTATTTCTAAACTTACTAATATCATAAAAAGTAGATTTACAATCGAATTTCAACTCAGGCAACTTTTACTTTAAACAAGTTTAACTTGGAACTACATGAAACTTTAACTTCATGAAAATATAGAATTGTTTAAGCTAGGTGAATGAGGTATATATTAAAATAAAACGGATTAACAAGTTAATGAAACTGTTAAAGTTTATTTTTTTTTTCGAATAGAAAATAAAATGAAACTCGTTAAACATAATAAGTAAATAACCACAGCAAAAAATAAATGTGAATCTCAATTTTTTCATTATTAAAGGGAATAGTTCGTATGTATATGATATACTACGCCACATTTAAATTTATATGATGGGTTACAGCACAAAAAATTCCAAGTTATTTGAACATTTCTGGAAGAAAAGTTACTTTTTAATCATAACTTGATAGAGTTCTGTGTGTGTGGTACGTGATATTACTTACATAACTCTTATATAACAGGGATAAAGTACGAAGTATAAACCAAACCTCGAAAAAGCGGCTTAATATTTTGCTACTTTAAGTTAGTCAAAAGAAAAAAAATTAAGGCCTTCGACGGGAAAAAAGTATTATGAGCTACGGTTTTCAATTACATTTGGAGGAAATATAAATCGACAGATTTTTAAGTGCAGAAACGCGATTCGAAATATGAAAGAATAAAACTTTTCACCGGTTGAGTAACCCATAGATTCGTACAAAAAACAATAATAATAATAATACGAATCTATTGATTGATTATGAGAGGATTGATACAGAGGATAAGGATGAAGAATCTAATCAAGTGAGACGTGAAATCCGCTTGAAATAAACCGAAGTTAGAGTAAACCGTAGATAAGTCGAGCAAAAAATTTAATAAAAGAAATCATCTTTTTCCAGTATACTGCCGGATAAGTCTCTCGGCGAAACAGTTTCAAACCATAAGATCTAAGGCAAGCAATAAGAAATTTTGAAATCCAATTCAAACTGGAGTGTGATTAAAAACATGCGCAAGGAAAGGGATTTGGGGGGGAAAAAAACTTTTGTGTATCTTTCAAGAATACTGTTCAGAAACTGTTATTTATTAATTTAATACATCACCTTTTTTCAAAGAATCCAACTAAAATTTAATCATTGTTATCGTATATATTATAACCAAACTAAAGAGAGTTCACACTTAAAACATGATAATGTATTTCCTCAAAGGACGAATTCTTTAACTCGTAAATGTAATGCATACATGATTCCGATGCTTATTAGTTTCCCCCCAAGGGGTTGCATATTAGCAATTAAGCTTTTTCCAAACACGGCAAGTCCCCAAACGTGAGAGCCATTTCAGTGGTGGCGCCATCTAGTGGAGGCTCTCGCTAATTTAAGCTCTCGACGAATGCTAAATTTTGCCGAGAGAACCAGATTTTGGGAGGAATTCAGGAAAATGGAACGTGGCGAAGAAGATCAAATTTCGAGTTCTGTCAATCATATAAAGAATCTCTGACATTGTTAATTTCATCAAAATACAACAAATTAAATGGGCAGGTCACGCTGTCAGAAGGGACGAAGACCCCACCACTAAAAAAGTCTTCAACTCGTAAATGTATGAGTCAATGTCAACCAATTGGCACACGGAGAAAGGGCAGGCCAAATCTTAGATGGATTGATGGCCTAGAAAAAAATAGTTTCGAAATCTAAGAATTGGAGAAGGCTGACCTGGAAAAGGCTTCTTGAGAAGGCCAAGGCCCACCCTAGGCTGTCGAACCACTAAGGAAGGAAGGAGAGTGCCAGAGTCAAATTGATACTCAAGGGATCTTTTACATACCATATAATCGTACGAAATTCGTGCCTACGATTTTCGCATCCAGAAGATGTATCGACTCCAGCCGGGGTCGAACCCGCAACTTTGGGATTACGAAGTGGGGCACGCTAACTCTAAGCGAACGGAGCCGACCCGATGCTTTATAGTGAACCCGCATCTTACTAGGCATTAGATTTTTTTTTTCTATATGCATATTCTTTACCATTATTTTGTGAGTATATTTCTCCGGAAAAAATCTTCCTTCATTACCTGGTCAATCATTTTTAGTGAATCAAATCACGAAAAATGAAAAAAAAAACTCTTTTCTCTCTGCAATACATGCAATAATATAAAGCAAATGTTTTGCAGATGTTATAATATTTAGTTCAGAACATGAATATATTATGAATATCATCAGTTTTTTACGCTTGTTGAATAATTTAGAAGCTTCGAAGAATTTTTTCTTTCTCTTATTTACTACACAAAAAAATTACTCAACACTTTTTCTGCAATCAGACGCCTTCTTATAAAACTGTTATGTATGTAACATTCGAATACAATTTTGCAAAGAATTCTAAACCTATGATATGATACATGACTAATGCGTACAGTACAATACCAGTTTTCTAATTTTTCTTCTATAAGTATACGAAGCCTCCCTGAAAGGTTGCTCTGCGCAACCTAGTTTATCACGAGCCTCCTTGGATCGAAGTGCTAATTACCGCTGAAGACTTTTTTAATTCATTAACACAAAACTCGTTTAATCACAGACGTCAGTGATGGGATAGGGCAGATGTTTTTCATGCATGCCATAGAAATGATAATTAAAAAAAAGAAAGAAAAGAGAAAAAGATTATGTGTTTTCCCTCGTTTTATGCGAACTGTGTTATTACTTGGAGAAACGAGTCTTTCACAAGGGAGAAGGGGAATATTATTCAGGGACTAGTACTTGGATTTTCTGGGGGGTGCGAGAAACGAATGAGTGAATGTGTGTGTTGTTTTCACCCTTTTTAATGAAAAACACGCGTGAGGAATACAGGAAATTTGCTATCACACCAAAAAAAAAAAAAGCTAAAATCGTCTTTACTGCTTTCTTCTTTATGTGTGTCTGAGTGAATATACATATATAAGGGTTAATGTATTAATTGGATTTAATTAAAGGATTAATAAGAAATGCAACTTCCCAAGCGAATTTAGTTCTAATTCTGCATTAAAACACAGTTTAACACTTTTCGTTTTAAATAGTTTACAGAAAAATATTCTGAAAAGTATGTCACAAAACTTTAAGCATAACTTCGGTTTTAAATTCTTTTTTTCCCCCTTCCCCACGTAATGATTTCGGGGGTGTCATAATTCTGAATTATACCCAAATAAACTATTCTTAACTGACAAACAATGGAATTAAAACTATTTTTACTTGTAATTTTAATATGTTACATTTTCAGAATAGTACTATTAATAAACAATAAACCAGATTAATTATGTGGCGCCCCTGTGAAAATAATTTAACGAATAGTAATATATTTTAATCGCGATCGTTTTTATTATAAATCGACTAGTAAGTACATTTGAAAAATAGCACAAACACTGAATATAGTATTTTGGAGATATCTCGTCGACGAATATATACAATTATAAGACTGCATTCAAAGAAAATTAACTTTATTCAAATTCGGAACAGTTAATGTTTTTTAAATGCCTCTGATTCACTGGCGTAACTAGTTCTGAGTGGGCCCCGTATCAAAACACCTTCGGGGCCCTTTTTTAAAACGAAAGCCCTCTTAAAGGTACTGTAGTTACACATGTAGGGGGTCCTGTACCTTGGGGGGCCCCGTATCATTACGGCTGATACGGCGGTAGCTACCCCTCTGCTCTGATTGCAAAACACTCTCAATTACGTTACATAGCGCGCAATTCATTTTTTCACAGTTAATACTGTCTAAATACGCGACATGATTTATATTTTTATTACTAATTTTGTTCACTGCATATGAGGGGCAATAAATTTTATAAATACTCTAAAAACCATTTGCAATGTGAGTTGGATAATTGATCAACAGTCAGTGGACATCTAGTAAAAAAATTCAGGGGTATACAGTAAGTTAAAAAACATCTTATAGCCATGAGTACTGACCACTCCTTATTCGAGATAGTAAGCATGATGAATACCGCGTCCTTCAGACAAAACTATTCGTATTTATTCTCTCACCCCCTTGCCGGATATTTATAAGAGCGTCAAACTTTTCTCTCGGGTCAGGCCTGTTTGTCAGAAGTTGAAGACTCCATTGAAAAATACTCTCCTTTTCTCCGGAACTGAGGCTTATCGGTAGTGCGTTTTCTATTGATTTAAAACCAGCTACGAGCTCTCTCCCACATTCGCTAATGGGCAATTCTCACAAACAGATGTCCCTGACTTGAATCTAACGATCACGGCTACAAAGTCAGCATCTTTTCCGGAGGTTTTTACGCAGAAAAAGCGACGATATGGGGGTAAATAATTAAGATAGAGAAGGGCCCGAAATGAGAAGAGAGGATAAAGACAAATGAAAACCCGGTTTTAATGCATACAGATGTCTCAGTGAAGCCCCTTCGATTGCGGGCCTAATGAGAAATAAGAACTATCTTAACGGGAAGGAGCCATTTCCTTCTTGTTGCTTATCTCTTTTGAATGCTATCAAAATGATAAAGAGAACTGAAGATAAACTCCACTTGGGTCGGAGGAATTTAAGAAGAAATTGCAGGCTACTAAGATATCAATCGCGATAGAAAAGACAAGAGGAAAAAAGTATTGATTGGGTAATTATGAACGAGGCCCATTGAGAAGATAGTCGAAATATATAGACAGGTGGAGGTTCTTTAGTTTAGGAGGATTAAAGATTTACTTACTCTTAAGATGCGAAAAGAGGCCATTGCCATGAAAAGTGCTTTATGGTCGTAATAAATACATACCATTAAAGACTCGGAAGTTCGTCAACAATCAATCCAACAAACTGATGAGAATGTCGGCGCTTCCAAGAGTATTACCAATAAAAAAACATTCTCCGGTTTTAAAAAAAAGGAAGCTATCGGCTTCTAAGAACTCGTGGAGTTAAATTTTTTTCTTCGCCGGTTTTTTTAAGAGAGAAATTTTTTTTGAAGTTATGTTTGTTATTAAAAAATAAGGAGGTAGTAAGCGTATGAAATTAAACAGCATTATAAAAGAAATTATTTAAACTAAAAAGAAGTTATGAATGGTGGCCGGAGGGGGGAGTTCTTAAGATACAATGAAAAAATTTTAATAGACAAGCATTCTATGGCAAAGATTAATTAAGTAGATGTATGAATATTTATTATTGTTTGAGATAAGATTATCTTGTGCTTCGAAGCACACTTTAAGTTTGTCTAATTTCCTTTTCTCAGAAGGATAGGTTCATGAAAAAATTAAAAAAAGGAATTTATACTGGTAAAAAAAAAGAGATAAACTACATGCCTCAAAAAGAGCAATAACAAATATGGATACTAACAATCAAACTGAATGCACAGCAAAAACATAGCAAGAAAAAAATTCAGCAATATTAGTTTATATTTTCTATTGAAAGCTAACAACTCAGAGTTCACTTTATTTAAAATTTCTAGGAGATAATAGACTTCAAAAACAGCAACATAACTCATAAAAAGAACAATCAATTTATGTTATTCTAAGAAGCAAAATAGCTTTTTTTAAGCTAAAAATGAATGTTTTACAGACAACACTGATAACAGGGCAATGGCTCTGAAGTCGAAATCTAAGCTTTCATCAATGCGTAAGTTATCCTATCCTACGCAATATATATATATAATGTTTTCTTTCTTTTTTTAATGTAACACTTAATGCGAAATACCGGCATATACAGTATCAAACACAAACAACATTAAATGACAAATGTAAATGAAATACAACGCAACTCATATAGATTTTTATGATACAGCAATGCATTTTGATCTTAATTGCTTGATTCTACGGTAACATTATAGGTCTCTCAGTTAATTTCGGTTTTCATAAAGGAAAAGTAGATTTCTAGTCCAATCTGTGGACCTTTCGAGTCTGTAAAGTCAAACAGAAATAAAGACAAGCAAGAGGGACCTCCCTCAAATCGCAGACTGCCATCAGCAAAAGTCAAAGCGCATTCAATATGCTTTTGTTACTAAAAACTTTTAAATATTTTTCATTTAAGACTGGTCCAACAGGAAGTCATTACCACAGCATTTCTTCGCCTGATACACATGGACCATTAAAATTAGCTAAGAGGGAATTTAATCCATCCGTCGGCTTTGCATGTTTTAAAGTTGGGCAATACATAGGGGGTCAGGCGTGGAGGAGAAGGCAAAGAGAAGAAGACAGAAAACCAGTGAGCCCGACCGCAATTAGTAAATCTACACCTTGTCAGATGAAAGTTGATACGATCTTTGAGGTCATTAAAACCATCTCCGGACAGAATGTAAGGTTACTGAGCATAGCATTTTCTACGCTGTCGCGATGCTATCTTACTTGCTAAGATAACACTACACAATTTTTTAGTACCCGCCTAATTAATAAAAATTGTTTTCTTTGCGTTTTAGTTTTATCTTCCTTGATTATCAAGATTTTTCCCCCTCTCTACATATCTAAAGTCTCTTTAGGTATATATTTATAATTTCGTTCAAGAAATTAAGGAAAAATTTAGGTCTCTAGTGATTGATACGTTTATGTTCATTATAATGAATTTTTTTAAAAAAAAAATCAGTGATCCTTTCAAATTATTACATATGCTTAGTTTACATTATACTTTAATTTACATTATTACTGCAAAACAAAACATTTCATTTTTATTTATCTTTTTTACAAAACAAAAACAATATTAAAAAAAACGATCTTCAATTCATTAACCTCAGATTTACTTCTTACAAAAACGTTTTATAGTACCATAAGAAAAAACTACATATATAGCCAAAGATAGATAACAAAAATAAGTTTTTTCACTTCTGCCTATAAGAATCTACAAATAATCTCCGGATTCAATTGAACAATTGAATAATTTTTATACATAAGAATTGGAAGGAAATAATTAATGCAAGTTTATTTAAATGAATTACCTAGAAAAGATTCAAAAATCAATGTTGTAGGAAAAAAACCCAGAAGGATGGGAGAGTACTTAGAAACCGGAAACTATGACATTAGCGCTTTTGCAGTTATTCGGATTCAAACATACGGGAATCCCAGCAACTGTTAGTACTTATATAGAAAAAAAAAATCTAAAAGTCCATAAAACAATCACTTTAAAGGATTTTAGCCCTCTTAGCTTTTTTTCTAAAAAGAATAAAATATGATGAGTTCATACTGATATATTTTTTTTTGTTATTTAATTATAATATATTAAATTTTTTTTTATGAAAAAAATTACCACGTAGGTAGAATGATGTTTTTTTATTTATGTGACTTAATTTGTTCATTACAGTAAATGAACTATTTCAGGAACTAAACAGGTTAACAACTAACTAAACAGAAACAGTTTCTTTTAAACAGTACAATCTAGGATATATTCTACAGAAGCTAATTCAAATTCCTTAAAGTTTTTTCTTTTCTTTCGTAAATGCTTATACATCTTTCTTACTCTACAAATACCGCAAAATATGACGTATAACGCACCTATACTTTCAAGCTGCATTTTTAAAAACTTTTAGGTATATTCGCCGTATGATGCGCACCTTCTTTTTTACGAAGAAGCCGTATGTAAGGCTTTTATGTTTTGAAGTCATTTATTCGAGGTATCACAAGCTTTTGAAAAAATAGTATACGTCTAGAACTACAACCCTTTAAGTTCATAAGGTCTTCATTTCTTTTAACTCTTTATCTACCGCATTATGATTTACTGCAGTTTTTTTCATGTAATATATATATATTTTTTTGAGTCATATATTGAAAACTAATAAACAAAATACTCAACTTTGGGAAATTTAATCCGTTAGAGCTAGTTAATTAATTAAAGATATTCAACAGTAAAATTAATTATATACACTGTTCACTAAAAATAAATAGTCAAATCGTTTTCTAAGGTCTTCATTAACATACAAAAAAAAAAAAAAAAATTAAAAAAATAAGACATTTAAATTTTGACATAAACTATTTTTTCGGCACAAAAATGATAATCCTCGCAATCCGCTGAAAACGTCGTCAGCTGAAAACGCAATTTCTACTATAAAACTATTCTCCTTCCCCGCTAAAATGCTCATCATCGCTATATATCTCAGAAGAGTGGATTTAAAAGAATATTCCTGCGAAGTATCGTCAGAGTAATCGCAAAAATGGTTATTCTATGTAATTTTAAAGTGAGTGGTACTTATAAGTACCGTCGGTAGATAAAGGGTTAAATATAGTATTTCTATATATATATATATATATAAGTCTAGCTTTTTTTACGCTCATCTCTTTTTATTTTTAAAGCTATCATTTTTATACCCGGCGTATAACGCGCACTCGTAAACTTCGATCTGATTTTTTTTTGTGTTATAAGTGCGCGTTACACGGCGCGCGGATTTTACGGTAATCAAAAACCACACTGAACGTTATTTTTTCTGTAGTGTTAAAAGCCCAAAACGTTTCCTCAAGAAACACATCATGCGTATGTCTTTCCGGCAATGCGTTCGCGTATCGCAGCTTTTGATTGCTTGTGCCAAGTCATACCGAATTCAACATGGGAAACCAGTCCAAGGTCTTGGGGACAAAACGAAGAGATTAATAAGCGAAATAGAGACGGACAGATAAAACGCAAAGCGAGAAAGATCTACAGGGTGGAAAGGAAAGCACATCCTTTTTTCAGGCGTAGGAGGCGTAGGAGTATTTTTGCTAGATTTTTAGTTGGTAAGTTGGTTGCAGCAAGTGTCAGCAGATGCATTTGATCCTCTTGGGGGAAGGGAGAAGATACGGGTACGATTTATTGCCTCGACAGCCGTCTCCTCCATGCAGCTGGGTTTACATATATATTTATATCGTGCCCTTTCGCACCCATTTCTGTAGTCTCGTTAAAACAGTTGGTCATAGACAGAGCCATAATATTAAACACGTGTGGTATTTCATCGGGCAGACACTGCTAGGCTAGATATCGTACACTGTTTTGAAAAGCGAATGAGTCTCCAAGGCAAAGCATGCGAAAATACGATAGCGCGAGGCAAGCAAATTACTTGCAAACAAATTCATTGGAATTATAAAATATGTATCACTATACGACAAAAGTATAATTACCACCGTTTAAACCCTGACTGAGATGAACATTGCTGAATTATTATGAAGCTAATTTATAGTTACTAAAAACTAGATTTTGCATTATTCAATTCACAATCTTCAAAATAAGAAGATTGTTTATTGATGTTTTACATTAATATGCCTTTGGTTTTTTTCTCCCTAGCAGCGAAAATTCGAAAATAACATTTTGTTTCATACTTTTATCTTTCATTTGTTATTAAATTATTATAAGAACAATGAAGTTTAAATCTTAATACACGAATCGTACTTCATAACTGAAACAAATCCTTGCTAACATTAATATCAACCGATATAAACATTAAAAAAAATTTAATTTCTTGCATTTCAAAAATAAATTAAGCATGATTTAAATCTAAAAGAAAAATAATTCACAGCTGTGTTCATTCAAAATAAAATATTCGATAAAAGATTTTGAACATTTCAAACAGATATTTGTCATGGAAAAATATAAATATATATTTTCCAACTATCTAAATTGATTCTTACGCATAAACTGTTTTCATTCATACATCATAAAAGGTTATGTGTATTTCACTTGAAAGATAATGAAAAAAAATAGGCAGCAGTGGATTATACTTCAGAAAATGAAACTGGAAAAAATCCAGTTTAAACAACGCTAATTTTTAATAGCTGATTTATTTTTACACTACACACTTTCTATTGGTATTCAGTTTCGGTACAGAAAGAAAGCAATGTATGTAAACAAAACTTACAAGAATGAATATTTCAATGCATTATTTTGAAAAAAAACATTTTTTTTAATATAATTTTATAATTCGAAAAGGAATGTAAATAAATAAATGAAACGTTTAGAGTCGCATAAAAGACGAGATACGAGTAAGGAAAACAAATTTTCATACGCGTAAGTGCATAAAAAATTAATCTCAATTCATCCGAAAAAACTACTTATGCAAACCATTTAAAAATTTCTGAAAGTCAAAAAGAGGCATCTTTCTTTTTAAAAATTAAAAGGAAAAAATGTTTCACAGAATAAAAAATAAAAAAAAATTAATGCTTTTTGAACATACACGATTAGTAAACACTTTAAAACATGGATTTTACATTCATCAATGAGAAACAACATAAGAAGATTTAATAAAAGACAAACTGCCACAAAATATTCATTTCATATATCTTCATCTAATCGCAAAAATTTAGCGAAACATTTTCATGGTCGTAATTTTTTTTCATGCATTTTATTTCCTTTAGTAAGAAATATAATGATCTGAGACACTTCTGCAAATGTGTTGAGACGGTTAAAGCACAAGATAGGGGGGAAAAAAAGTTATAATTAACAGGAAAAATAAAAAAAAACACTCTATCATAATTAATAATTGGAAAAGCCCATCGTATAAAAACAAATCAAAATAAGGTTCACATTAGAAAATAGAAGCGATTCATGTGACAAAAAAATTAAAGGGAAGAAGGGGAGGGTTAGTTAATGATGTAAAAGCCCAAAGCCCAGTTTACACCTAAAGTTTGGAACGGAACCTTCAGGCACAAGAAGTGATGAGAGAGAAAAAATCTAACTGTTTTCACCCTTACGGGTTTCGATTAATTAAGCTAATAGACGACTTCTCATATTTTTTCTCTTAATAAATGGATCGCATATTTTCCGGAAAACCTCCTCAAATGAGGCACAAACAATCTCCATTTGAATATCGACGATACTTTGAGGGGGGGAAAAGAAAAAAAAAACAGAAAGAAAGATAGAAAGAAAATGTCAAGCCGCAGCCCTTTCTCTTAAGGGGGGCATAAAAAACCCATAAAAGATATGTGCAAGAAACCGAGAAATATTTTCCAATAATTTATAAGTGATGCATTAGCCGCCAAGGCAACTTTTCTCATTTTCCAGTAAGCATGATGAAAAGAAAGAAGCTTCATGATGAAACCCTTCGCTCCCCTTCATCATTCCATCTTCATTTTATTCAATTCCCCCCTCTCCTTCCTAATTTTTTCTCTTCAACCTTTTCTTTGGTTCAAAATCCCTGCTCAAAATGTTTTTACTTGCAAGTGACTTAAAAATGACACCAAATAAGAAATACGAGCATTAGACAGTGACCCCAAAACAAATTGAAATTTTTTTCCCCAGCCTCCTCTTTTCCACTTCAAATGAAGTAGGAGAGTGTTATGAACAAAAATGGAAGACGGGTTGGAACAGATTGAGGGTTGCCAATGCCTATTTGCCTTCAAATAACGCTTGAGTAAGTGTCTATACACCTTTTAAATAGCTATATATGTCTGATTCAATTTAAACGCCTTGCGTTATCGGGTGCTTACCTAATGGAAAGAGGGGGAGGATAAGGAAATATAAGCATTCAACAGCTCTTAAATTCAAGAAGATAGGGGGAATGCTTGATTAATTTTCTATTCGAAGCTTTCTATAATAGGTGTTAATAAGAAAAATAACACAACGAGAAGGGTTATATATTTCTTTTTGATAGTGTTTAGCAGATGTAAATAATTTGTAACTTATGTAAAGTGAAATATTTTTACACATATTGTCGACAGTTAATACATTTCTCTCTCTCTCATACACACACATTTAAATCAATTTAAATAGAATATTACTGCCTTCAGGAATACAAAGGAATTATTTTTTTAACTTTTGGTATCAATATATATCTGACGTAATTTTTAGTTTATTAGTTATTTAGTTTTATAACTTTGTGTTTATGGATGAATAAATAATAAGATAAATAAAATCATTTTAATAGTTTATAAATCATTAATTGCAGTTAAATGTTATTTTTTAAAAAGATATAAACAAATATAAGGAAAAAAAATAGATCGGGGTGGTAAAAACTAAAATGAATTTATAAATTTTAACTCTTTAAAGAAAAAACACAGTGTATTAAATTGATTTTTAAAATGTCAATCGTGTGTGCGAGTGTGTAATACAGAAGTATTACGAAGGGATCAACTAATCTGATAGTGTTAATTTACTGATTAGATACATTTGCTTTTATTCTGCCAAGTTATTGTTAAATAATATAAACATTATTTTTAAACACATGTACAAGTTTCAACTCTCTAATTTTTTGACAAACTAAAAATCGGATTCTCGCAATATAAATATATATACACGATTCTTGATCGCTTACTTGATTCCTCGCTATTTTAGGAGTGTCAAACCTAATTGTGTAATAAATACAAAATAGGATTATCACAAGAGTAAAATACGAAATGATTCAACGTTTAACCAGTTCCTAGTTTTGCCCGTAAGCCGTATGAGCACTGTGTTCGGGCCGCTATTGCTTTGCCTGTTCTTGCGGGCCTTCTTTCTCTATCGTTTTTGTACTATTTCGTCCGTATCTTTTCAATTTTTAATATAAAATTAGTTATATAGATGGCAATAGTTGTCTATTAAAAGATTTTTAGTAAATGTAATAAAATAATTGCAAAGTAATTTTACTTTTTTATTTTAGCAGCCCTAAGTGTAGTTTCCCTGTTACGCATTGATGCAGGGGAAAAAAGGCAACTTACATGGAGAACACTATTATTTTTATTAAAGTTAAAAAGTTATCCTAAATGCTGAAAAATATTAAAAATGTTAATTTTATAAACATTTTCCGATTAAAAATAGTAATCTTAATTAAAAAATTCAATAAAAAATGTGACATTTGTTTTTTGGATCAAATTCTGGGGAAAAAAACGGAACTCTGTTAAGGGGTTTATGATAAAACACAGTCTAAGCTTGTCTCAAAAGAAAAAAAAGAAGGCAATATAGCCGAAGATGAATCATTTCAAAAACTATTGCCACACAGGTACATCACACTTAATTTAGAGCACAGACAGCCAACACCTATTAAAAAAACAGGAAAAAAAGAAAAAAGAGATGCAGACGAAACTTTATATTTTGTGATTGGTATCACGTAACACATAGGAAAAAAAAATATGCAGGAAAAATTTCTACAACATTTTTTTCTTTTCAAACTTTAATACATGGAAGTGGAGGGGTGTCTATTGTTGATATCCGCTTCCGAACTATCTGTAAAACAGAGTCCCTATGATTAACCGATGCCACTTAATTTTTATTAAAATGCTGATAAAGAAAGAATGCTTTCGGAATAAATTGTTGCCGTTTCATCTGCCTTAAAATTAATTAGTAAAGAGCTAAGAGTGGGCTGTTTTTTAGGGATAAAGATCTTAGGATGATTGAAACGAGAAAGCTGAAGCTACTCTTTAACCAATAGACAATGCATCCTTTGCATTCATTATAAAGTTGCCTTTAATGATTGCTTTACTGACTCTGATGTGAATGGAAATCAAGAAATGTTTAGATGAAAACAGTAAAATTAAAAGAGATGTACTTTTTTTTAATCGTACTGAACATCGTCAAGGATTTTTAACAGCAAGTAAATACCAAAGATGTTTTCACTTTTTTCCCCTTTCTTTTTCAATTCCTACTATTAGCTCACACTCTCTATATATTTATTTATCTTGTTCAAATTTTCAATCGTTAATGAAATACATTTGAAAGCGCTGAATGGAGCTGAAATTTTACATACACGATTATTTTGGATGACAATACCGTAATTAAATTATAATTAATAAAAATTAATTGATTACAACTAATTATTCGAAGAATTACAAATACAGCCACGTTGGCATAATTTTTGGCGAGTTAGCGACCGTTTTGTTGACTTGTGTCAAAACCTGAAAAGGTTTTTTACTTATATTTTAAAGAGCTGAAATTTTCTATACACTATTGCTTTGCGTGACAATGCGATAGTTTAATTATAATTAATTAAAATTAATTGACTGAAACTAATTATTTAAAGAATTACAGATACAGCCACGTTGGTTTCACTTTTAGCGACTTGGATCAAAATTTTAAAATATTTTTTTTTCTGACGTTTTAAAGCATTCAGTTGAACTGAAATTTTATATACACGATTGTTTTGGACGACAATACAATACTTATATGATAACAAATAAAAATTAATTGTAACTATTTAATAGAAAGTAACTCAAATAAAATTTTCTTTGTTGATCTAAATAGGAATTGACTTAATTTTTTTTTGTACTAATTGTTCATACGACCTTTCTTCTTTTTTAACGATGTATAGAACACAAATGTTCTATAAATTTGTCAACTTTGTTTCAAAATATATTGAAAGTCATACATTTCTATAACCAAGTTAATGTACATTAATAGTAATTAATATTCCATCATGCCGAAATTACTCTAAAAATTAAAAGAAAAAAAACCGGATTAAAGACAGATCTACAATTATGGGACGAAAAAACTTTTTAATTGAAAACGTTTGAGCAGCAATAATGCACAGCAATTAGCATGTGTTTTTTTAAAACAACTAATATATTTATTGGGAAGGATAGAAAAAGACCCTGGAATAAATAAAAAACCAAATTAATGTTTTATTTGAATGTAAAAGAGTATACAAGTGATTGTAGAAGAAAGATTAATTCAAGTAAAGTTACATATTCTTTTTTTTTCTAAAGAAAAAAAATTAACTATTTATTTATTTTTTTAATTGTAAGCTAATCAAATTACTTGAAAAAATAATAAAATAATCAAAAATAGTTAATTTACAAAATAATTTTATTTTCCTTTACGAAAAATATGGAAAAAAGTGAAGTCAACCAAAGTTGCGTTCAGGAAAAGAAATCTACGTATTTTTGATTTATTTGGTTAATATATTAACAAGATATTTATCTTCATTTACTTGCTATTCTATATAACTATAATAAACTTTTTCAAAATATACTTAATTAAATATTGAAACATTTTCGTTGCCAAAAGTTTCTCTGAGAATATAATTTAATTGAATTTATACCTAACAAAAATATTTCAATATATTTTCAATTTTATCTAAGCCATTTATAGATTAAACGACATGAATTGTTATTACATTTTACAATACAGTTAAATATTTAGAAAATATATATATATATGTTTTAAAAATATATATTTAAAATAATTATATGAAAATTTTCATTAAAAAGAACTCACACAATATATTCCAATTTTCACAATTTCTCTACAAAAGCACTAAATAAGATTATTATCATGTATCAATGATAAGAAACACGTAAGAAAATAAAGCCCGTTCTGAAATTAAATATGAAAATACGTATTACATGCATAATAGTAATTATTTTCGTGAAAAACAAACACATAAAAAAATTACTCAAAATATTACGTCTTAGGTTGACTTAAAATTTGAAAGATAATTATTTTTACATTCAGTTATTGAACATTTTCTTGTGTAGTAATTATATACGAATAATAATATACATGCAGTGAAATAGTCCAGAATTTTTCAGCAAATTGAATAAAAAAAAAAAATCTTTTTTTAACGTATAAAACATGACATTATGCGAAATTAAAAGAAAACAGTTGATGTAATTTCGCAGGAAAATGAGAACCAGATATAAGAGTAAACTGAAATAAAATTTACGCAAAAAGTTAAATCAAAGAAAGAACAAATATTTTCACGAAAGTCATTATACTGAAAAGCAACTCAACGTCTGCGACATCAAATTACTCTTTGTTTATTTAAAAATTAAATTTACACGGATTCTAACAAATTAGAAACGATAAAGTATGGACAAAAAACTCTAATATCAACTTGAATAAAATCCATTAAAATTACAACAGCAAGTCAACATATTCAATGCAGCAGATAAGACAGTGACACAATCACACAGCGGCAAGCTTAAATCCTTAAAGTAGACAAGTTATTAACAAAAACTCAAAACACGCTACTCAAACTTTGTTTCGCTCGCAAAGATTTCCGCTATTTTCTTGCCAGTTAAAGCTTTCGGAATATTATTTAGGAAAATATATTCATAGAAAGCATCATTTTTTTTTTATCATTATAATCATTACCGCTCTCTTAAATTTTATTTCATTTTTTTCTCTCATCGCAGGTTGTCGTAATTATTTTCCACGCAGCTTAACGGGAAAACAATATCAGTTATCCTTAATAACAATAATAATGAGCGATGAAAATTGTGCGACGAATAAAATTGGCAAATTCGTTACGCGTCTTATTTAATAAACTTGCTCCGTTGGTTTCGGTAGCAGAAGAGGGAAGGCGAGAGTTTACAATTTAAATAAAGGCGCTAATATTATTCAAGGGGAATACATTTTTATAATATTAATTTAATAAGCTTGGTTGATCGAAAACAGCGGAAGAACAAAACTGCACATGCGACTAGGAATTAAAAAAAAGAGAGAGAAAGAGGGGAAATTTTCAAAGACAGTTTGTTATGCATAAAGCATATATTAAGTCAAGAATATGCCATTTGTTTTCTTTTCGTTTATTTTGTAAAATATTCAGCGGAAGGATTCAAAAAATGTCAAAAAAGTCTAATTTAGAAGTATTTTTGACTTTTAAGAGCGGAGGAATTGTTAAAAATAACAAATTATGTAAATAGTCAGGTCAATATTTTTTTTTTAAGAAAAAAAAGAAGAAACGAGGGGGAAAAAAGAAGAAATTATTAGAGACACGTATATATATATATAAAAATCAAAATCCATGCATAAAGACATTGAAGTAATCGCGTTTTAAAAAAAAGATTTTATGTGAAACAATATTAGGAACATTACATACTGGAATTCCAATATGTTTTAGTCCATTTTCAGAGCGATTATTTAAACGGAGCACAGTATGTAAAAGCTTCCAAGCATTAAAATCTTTCACAGGAGGAAAAAAAAACATTAGTTAAAATAGAAATAAAATCGGTTCTGCATGAAAGGAACGTGTCTCCCCTAACTCGTCTATTGAAACTTTTGTTGACACAGAGTCATTTTTATTTGATAGCGATTCTCTTGAAACCGCTTGTTTGCCAAGACTTTTCAAACAACGAGAAAATCCTTTGAGAGCATTACTTTAATCAGGTAGATTTGCAATTCTTCTAAATGGATCATAATATACTCAGGTACGCTAGAGGATTTCTAACACCCTCAAAGCACATCGGGAATGGTGTTATCAAGCGATTCGATTGCATTTGGCTAATGGATAGATATGCAACCAGTCATTTAAGCTTCGGAAGCCTCTTCTCATCGAGACACACTTTTAACACAGATCAAAGGCACCAAGCAATTAATATTTTAACTCTTAGACAATGAATGACAGCGCACCAGGATTTATGTGCGCACATACATATGTATATGCTTCGCCGACTTTTCTTAGATCCAATCAAAAGTGAGATGTTCCGAAATTTGTTTGTACGCGGCGAGGAGGTAAGAGGGAGGTTATTGAAGATCTTAATGTAAAAGTCATCACTCTTTATTGCATTTCAACCCTTCAAACGTAATTCAGGGTTTTGCTTTTCTTTCATTTTTCCCAAAGAGGAATTTTTCTCCTTTTTGGGTGGACATGGCAGCATTGTTCTGCGCGGCACGAAAAAATGGAGTAGTAATATAGTAAAGATGAAACCTTAAAGAGAGATTTAGGAAGAAAAAAAAAAAAAAAAAAAAAAAGAGAGATGAGGGGAGGGGAGGGAAATAAAGAAGGAAATAAAACAGGAGCTCAAGAGGGGGAAAAAAATACGGAAGCAAGTTAAAGGACCGAAAGAAACGAAGTAGCCGGGAAAAGTGAAGATTATTTAAACACGCCGAAGAGGTGAGTCAAGTGGCGACACAAAGGGGGGAGGAAGACCCCTAGAGCCACGAGGGGTGTAGTTTAAGGTAAGTGATTGAAATGGTATTAAAAGTGAGGGGCCAAACCTTTTCCTGAAGTCGCGGGTGAAAATAAAATTTTGTTCCTCGTTTCTCCGCTATAAAGGCTTAGAATAAATTGGCACAGCTGTAAACAGTGCCCGTCTTAAAACAAATCTTGAAGTAATTACTAGATCCCGATCGAGTCGGCCTGGCACGACGCTTCCACTTAATTTCGTACTTATGCGACCTGAAAGTCTCATCCCCGCTAGCAAATAAGGCTCTGGCTGCGTTGGATAAGGGGGGGTCACCCAAAGTGAGGGAGGCAGGCCTGACTGTGGAAACTTGAGATACAAAATTACTTACACAGCCCCTTGCATAATTAACATAGGAAGGATTGAAGGATCCTAGAGAAGGGGGAACCCCTATCCCCCCTGCTTACTTTCTTCTTCTTGTTCTTGTAGCATTCTCATCCCCTCCTCAAAGAATACCCCCGTCTCTCTGGAGCACCCGGGGTCAATTGGAAACATCTCTTCTTAAGCAGATGGACGCTTGGAATTAAAATTCCGTCATCGCTTTTAATGCAGCTCTAATTAAACAACAGCTTCATTCTTTTCTGCAAAAGTTGAAGGTTTTTATTCTTTTCCGGGCAAAGCATGTTTTAATAATTACATTAACGGCGCCGCCTTCGGTGTTGCACACTACTTACTCGACTATAGCATGAAACGCAACTTTTTACAGTTGGAAATTTTCTAATTTTCCGAGATGCGTTTTTTTTTTTTGCTTTATTTTTTTCCTTCATCTCTTTTACTACTCCGCGGTTACAGAATTAGAGCTCTCATTTTGCTTGTTTCCATGAACGTTCAGATAATAATTTCACCAATTTTTTTACACTAAGAGAGAGAAAAATTTACTTAAGAGTGGGTATCACATTTGAAAAAAATTGATACCACAAGCGTTTGTGGAATGCTTAAAATTTGCAGATGAAAACTCCCAAAATTGTTATATTTATATTGTTTCATTAAGTACAGCATTCTCTCGCATGTAAAGAACTATGAAAACTATGTTTATGAAGAATTATTTCATTAAGAAAAATAAACTGAGAGCTCGCCAAATAGGCAACCGAGCCTCTCGATTAAAAATAATTCAAGCAAAGAACTAAGTTCCCTTATTTTTTTTTAGATCGGCATATTTATTAAAAATGATTCTGAATTTTTTTTTGAAGTTTCACTTAAAAAACTTTAAAAAACTCAAGTTAATTACTGTGACAAACATATCAAGCGTCTTACGCTGAATTAGTTTTAAAACGAGCAAAGCATATACTAAATGACAAAAGATTGTGCAGAGTTAAAAAAAAAAATTTTTTCTTGAAATTTCACAAATGTGCTTTCTTTCCATTTAGACTTCTACAATTTTTCACTTATTTAACATGATAATATGAACATCACTTAAGTTAAAAAACACAGAAAATATCGAAAAAGGTTTGAAAGTAAAAAAAGAGATGTAACGGTCTAAATATTAAAGAAATAGATGAAAAAGATTTTTGAACTTTCAAATAACTAAAAAAATATTGAAATAATTCACATACTGTTATTCTCATTTTATTACTGTTATTTTACTACTTAAAATTCCATCCAGATAACTCAAGTTAAAACTACTGTATAATTTCCAGTTTAAGGTATCCAACTACCCTAAAATCATGATTTTTTAAAAAATTGACAAATTTTTGTTATGCTTTTATTTTATAATGCCATCTTATAAGCTTTATAAAAATACCAAGTTTTTTTTTTATTTTCCATTCATTAGAACAAAAACTACAAGTGTTTTAGTAAAAGCAGATCCCATAACTTTACATAAGATGTCAAACTTCAAAATGCGTTCTACTCGAAATGTGTTTTTTTCGACACAGCGGTTGCTCAAAAGGTTTTTAAAATAATTTGCTGAAAATTTGTGCTTATGCTCTGTATAGCAGTAGAAGTGTTTTAAACTTCATATTTATCAATCACTATTTAATACAAAATTTACAGTTCTGTATGCGAATATAATCACTATTTCTTTAAGCAATATTTCATACTAAAATTAAAATATCTCTTATCCTGAAGGTTATTTCAAAAAGGAATAGCAAAGTAATGCATCAAATTTGAAAAATTGAGAATTTGTTCATTTATTATTTGTACAGAGCGGGCCCGGTTTTTTTAAATTTTTTGTCAATTTTTACCAATTTTTCCCATTTTAGTAGTATAATAATTTATATTTTCTTCTTAATGTTAGCCTCTTTTTCTTAATATGTACCAAAGAAATCTAAAAACCACAAAGCACCCCTCTATATTTCCCTTTTTTTTAAAAAAAAGTTGTTGTAAGTAGTCGGATACCTTAACTAGTAATCCGCTTAATTCAATGCACATGAATGGATCGTTTATGCTTACATTAATGTGCGCGCATGTGCTACTCAATCTATATTTTAAAAAAAGTGCTTTAAAAATATTTTTTTTTCCAACTCTACATAAGGCAAAGTGTATGTTGTAGAAAGTCAAAACTAAAAAGATTTGAATCTTTAAATAAGAATTTTATCTACATAATAGATAACTCGTATCAAAACAAATTATTAAAAAAATAAAGAAAGAAAAATACTGATTTTTTATCATATTTTTAAAACTCAAATATTATTATTTTTTTGCAACTCATCTCTACATAAAGAACTTTTTGTTATGTTTCCAATATAACTTGGATTTCAATAAATAAATTTTTTAGGAAAATTTTATAGTAGAAAGCAGTAAATTCTGGAGCGTTTTAGTTTTTTTTAGTTGATTAATATCTCGACGAATATTTAAAAGTCTAATTTATCATACGGTCTGAGAAATATAGTGCTTTGATGAACATATAATCAGTCCCTTTGCAAACAATTAAATTTTAAAAAATGAGTTACAACATTTTAAATTAATATATGTATTTATATACAGTTATCTTGCTTCTGACGAAGATAATGGTGAATTTCCTTTGTTACTAAACACTTGATGTATAAAGCAAATATATTTAATTCAGATTAACACCCATTTAAACTCTATGCTTATTTTTAAAGTTCATAAGCCTAGAAAGATATTTTTTGTGTAAGTTACTGATGATGAATAGAAAAAGTTATTGAAAAGTCATTTTTTCCGCATATTTTGTTTTTATATACTCGTAATCAAAAGTCTAAGAAAGAAATAATTTCTTATGATGATGCGTGGAACAGATATGTTAGACATCATTCAAAAAGACAGATAAACTTAAACAAGAAATTTGTGCAGTTAATTATATTGAAAGATTAACTAGAAATTTGTAATGAAATTAATTTTGAAATTACGATTGATTTTTTTTTCAAGGGGAAAAATCAAAATTAATTTATTGCCCATTGTGAGACAGACTTCCAAATTAGTTATTCAGGAACTTCATAGTCCAAAGGAACTATTTAAATAAGGCTCCTGAAAAGTAATTATTCAATTTATATTAATTGTTTTAATTCAGTTTACTTACTAGCAGTTTTCTGTCTTATATAAGACGGTAACTACAATATGGCGATAGTCATACTGTAGACATACACAAATTATCAGTATGTGAATCACTGTTGTAGAGATTAGTCCAATGAGTAGAGACTGTTTTACAGCCCGAGGTGATGTGCGGGCGTGAGAAAGCGGTGGCGGCAATCGTAAATCTCAAAGTGAGGGAATGTTTATGGAAGATGCTCGGAAAAGAGGGTGATTGAGAGGGAGAAAATACGGAGGAGAGGGGGTATCTTAACGCAAGAGTGTCAAAAAAGCAGAAAATGGCATCCACAAGTAGTCATTTCGATCATACTTAGTATAAAAACTTGTTAAAAAGTCATGTTCTAAAAAATGGGAGATATCTGCGTCGCATTTTACCACTTTTTACCGCTGGGTGATATTTTTTTTTTCCTCTTCATGTTTTGAGTGAATGGAAACGAAATACAAGCCGTAGTATGTGACTCATTTTACAAATAATCAGATGAATTCTAGAACCTGAGAAAAATTAAATTCGTATTTTCTTAAGACTATATACAATATGAAAATGTGCCCGAGTGTGTAAATTATGTGTGCGTGTAAATCATGTGTGTGTGTGTGTAAATCATGTGTATATGTGTAAATTAAAACATTAAAACTTTTTTATTAAAATCTCTCAAAAAATCTGCATGAAATGTATGAATTAACTAAATTTGTACGATTTATATCACAACTTTGTGGAAAATGCAATGAGTATCAATTCTTTAAAATATCAATATTCACGATTAAAGAGCTTAACTTAAATACTAAAACTAATTCGTTTTATTAAACTTTACGTATTTCATCAGTTAAAATAATATTATACCGAGAAAATTCATTTATTTATCAAAAAAGGTGTACAAACGAACATGGTGCCGCCCTATTTTGATATATTAGCAAAATAAAATAATTTTTCTGTTTTACTTAATTATTTTTCAATAAAATCACCGAGATATTTGAAGGTTGAATGCAATTAATTTAAATTTCAAGGTTAGTCAAAATTCACGCGAAACCATTAAGCGGCCATCTGCAGTAAAATCTGCTTATATTTAAAGGATGAAGAATTAATTGATTCAAAGAATGAAACCAACCAATATTTTACCTTCAGTTAAAATAAATATTAAACCATTTTACTAAAACACTATTATTTTTAAATACGAGATCAAGATAATTATTGAGCTACCTTATAGAAAAGTAAAATCAGAATTTTAAGATATTTGCTTCACAAACTAAAAGGCATTTCTCGCCGAGTAAAACAGAAAATGGGAAAAAGAAAACTGCATCTCAAGGTCGTGCGCTCTAAACAGCCTTCATTGCTGCATGAATCGTTAGTTGACATTTCCTTATAGGCCTATTTTCATTCTAGTGAGTGGGCTCACACGAAACGGGCAATAGTAAACAAGCTTCGAAAAATAAAACAGAATCCAATTCAGAGAGAAATAACGATAAAAGCGATTTCTAGCACATCAGGGTCGAATCATGATCAGAATGACTTATCAATTAGGCTTTTTTGAATCCGTTTTTTTTAGTGAGAATTGATGTTGACACAGTAGAAATGATTTACCGTATTCAGAAACGTCAGTTACTTAAAAATGTTTCATTTTTCTCTGTATCATTTTTATAGTTGCTCGATTTTTGATGAAAACAAAAATATTTGCAATAATAAACAGAAGACTGAGATTAGTGCAATTAAGTCTCAAAGAATATAATACAATATTAAAATACATATAAATGAAGTTTTAACATTTAATTTGAACAACGATGAAACGTGATTTTTTTTAAGGGAACATGGTCCGATTTATAAATAAAAAATATCTGATTTAGTGTATTTTACAATTTTTTTTGCTTATAACTCTGTATATCTATTACGTTAAACAGTTCTTGTGCTCATAGTACCACAAAAACTAATCATTTAATTTTTTAAAGAAAAATTTAGAAACTTCTGAAGGGATTTTAAAATACCACTCTTCCTACACTAATTGATGTTCACACATGAAATTTGACATAAAAATACGTCGAACTATGTATAACAAAAGTTTGTATGGGTTTTCTGCTAAAATGATTGATATTCGTAAAATACTTCTTTTTTTTATGAATGCTTATTAAAAATTCCTTTAAAATGTATAAATTCTAATTTCAACTATTTTTTAAAAAAATAAGTATGCTTTGATCCAAAAATACACACCAACTTTTGCTACATGTAATAATAGCAGTTGGTAGAAAAATATCAAAGCATTTGGCACAACAGAAAAAAAGTCTTAGCATTTTAAATGAAGATAAACTAGTTATGTTTTTCTTCTGATATAAATCATTTTATAAAGTTTTTATTTGCCAAACGAGCAAAAAGATTACCATAAATCTGGATTTCGTTAACTTAGAGCTTTCAAATTTTGTAAGATTATAGATAATTATATAAAGAATATTTTATTTGAATTTTTGAGGGATTTTTGTCAATTAAATCGTTCACTTAAATACACAATATATTAGGTTTTAATCATCGCGCATATTAAATATACAAAATATGAGAATTTTTAAGTGGAATTCGACTTTTAATCTTTTATATACATTGACTGATAGTATTCATTCATCACATTATTGGCTATAAAAATGAATAAGAGGTTTGTAGAATATAATTAGTTAGAATGGTTCTTAAAAAAAAGAAAGAACAAAAGAAAAAGTTGTGGCAGTAAACTATTCGAAATTTAAAAGAAGATTGCTGAAGACGTGGAAACTTTTTTGATGTATACAAATCAAGTTCAAAGAAGAGTTTTTCTTGAATAATAAGCAGGACAATGACTTTTTCAGCTACATTTGTTTAGTTGAACAGGATTGGTAATCACATAAAGTTTACTTTTAAGAGAAAGTTGAAAAAATTCTAGAACTAGCATTTATACTGTTTATTTATTTGTTTCGATTCAAAGCAATTTTAAATTCCTTTGAAATGTGGAATCTTTTCCAGACGAATTGGACATGAAATATTAATTCTTTTTATATGTGGAGTATTAAAAAATGAGAAATTTTGTCTGTAATTTTAAAAAATCTACGCTTTCCCAGTACAATATCTCGAAAATTATTGCTGTTATTAGATGAAGTGTGAGATTAGCGCTAACACCAAGATCTCGTCTTCATTAAATTCCTTTCCACTTCACTTACCTACTTTTGATGAGTTAGAAAGAAACAGCTGATGATTGTATAAGTTAAACATCAAAGACTGTTTTCTCCCCTATTTTAAGAAAAGAGAGTGAACGAAAATCAAATATTTGCACAAGACTAGATAGAAACTTCAGTAATCTTTCATCTTCGAACCACAGGGATGTAGAAGATGCCATACTTAAGATTTTGATTGGGTGAGTAAAAATGATAATTCATTTTCAAATTATCTTCGAAATTAATTCACTAATCTGTTAATCTGTCGTCGGAATTGTTAAGTTTAGTTTCTTCACGTAGTATCGAAAATGGCTGTTGAGAGAAAAATTGTGTGATTAAAAGAAAAGAAGATCCACCTTGTGAGAGAATTTACTTAACACAGTCACCCGAATAACGAAACATCTACTACGTAAAAAATTAATTTAAAGAACAATTTTGCCACCTCCAGACCATTTCATTATTTAGAAGCAGGGACGTAGTTAACGCTGTATCAGAAGTATCAATGATACGGGTCACCGAAGCTACAGGAGTCCTAACGCGTGTAATATTTTGACACTTTCCAATAAGTTTTATTTATTATTTTTAACACATTCACCCGAATAACGAAACATGTACTACGTAAACAATTAATTTAAAGAACAATTTTGTCACCTCTAGACCATTTCATTATTTAGAAGCAAGGGCATAGCTGTATCAGAAGTTTCAATGATATAGATCTCCGAAGCTACAGGGGGCCAAACGTGTGTGTAATATTTTGACAACACTTTCCAATAAGTTTTATTAAAGTTATCATTTACATTTAGTTTTTTAAAAAAAAAGGTCTTCCAAAGGAATTTTTATACAGGGTCCACTGAGGACTAGCTACGCCAGAGCTTAGAAGAATTATTGTAATATTTAAGGTATAATCTCAGGGACAACTTAAGATATGGGCCAACCGGGTCCGGGCCAGGGCCTCATTTCGTTCTCGAACTCTGTTTTAATAAGTTTATGATTAGGATAATTTTAATAATCAGATACTATTCCCCCGTACACCCTCTTCGAAAAACACATAATTTCAAACTACATATCAACTAGCAAAAGTGATAAAACATTATTATTATGAGATGACCTTTGTCCATGTCTAGGCCTAGGCCTAGTACCATAAACAATCATTTAGTCGAAATGCAGCCATCGGTCGATCCGGTTTGTGTCTAGATTTTTGAGATTGTGATTTGTGCACATTTGCTTCAAATTACTGTTTGAACGATTATTTGACAATGCATGCTATATGCTGTCTACTTTTAAAGATCTCAGGTAGGATCTACTTTTGCATAAATGCCCAGGATCTCAAAAAAATTTAAAGATTTTTCTGGGCCCAGGGCCTCAAAGACTCTTAAGACGTCTCTGGGTATAATATTTTTTTAAAAAAAATCTTCACTTAAAATGTACTACTTAGGTATGTACTACCTAAAAAGATAATACAGGTACTCCTTTATTTTTTTATATGAAGGTTAAAACTTAAAGCAGACACTAACTTGAAACTAGACTAAGTTGTTGAAACTCAAAAACTCTCTGATAAAAGTATCACGATCTGAATGCTATAATAATAAATATTTAGTGCAAATATTTTATAGCGAGATGGTATAATTATAATCTTTATTTTTAAGTGGTATGTAATTAAAAATTGCCCCTTGGCCTGAGGCAGGCAGAATGAACAGGTAAACCTTTTCGAAAAAGATTCATTCAATTACGGCCAAAAAGGCAAAAAGAATTAAGGTAAAAAAAGAACTAGATCACCTCTCTCCGGATTTGAGTAAAACAATTTAGCCGAATTTCAGAGAGTTAAAAAGGGATGCAGGGGAAGGAGGAGAAAAGACTTATGTTCTTTTTCGAACACTCTTTGCTTTCCCATTATAATTACAGTTGTTATGGTACTTTTATCGCTTTGTTCTATAGGAAAATATTTCCGCCCGAGGCTTTCCGAGGCCGCAGTGGGCAATGGCCGAATTTCCCCCACGCCCTGGCGCCGAAGCTCTTATTGTTCGCGAACAGCGGATGAACAGGGGGAAAAAAATTCTGAGCTTCAGCGACACGCAACAAACTGCAGCTGGAAGCCATTTGGAAAAGTTCTCAGGTGTCGTGTACCTGATAATCACACAGGTTACGGATTACGATTCACTTAGGGATCGAGCTCGATTTTACGGTTCAAAAATCATTCTGTCTCTTTTCAAAAGCCCCTATTGTTCAACCCGGTGGGATAATTTAAGGTGATACTCCATCAAAGCGGTACGATACATCATCAAAGAATAAATTCAAATCCCCTTTCTACAAGAACGCATCCTTTTAAGGCTCGATTCGCTTTTTAATTAATTAAGATAGAAAAAGGGCGAAAAAATATATCATTCTTTCGTGGCCTCCGGGAATACCAATATATTTAGAGGGGAATTGAACTAAAAACGTTCATAAGATGCTAATTTTCTTTAGAGGAGACTGATTAAGAAATTAGTATTTACCAAATCTGACATATCTGAAGTACTAAATGAGCCCTTTAAGCAAAATAGACAGCTAGAGGGTCAATTCAGAGTATTTATACATAGAATTGCTTTTAAAATTTCTTTCATCAATTCAGCTCGCATTCTTCGCTTTAGAATAGGTGAACAATTAAATTAATACATTTAAATGAGATTTCAGTTTAGATTTGGATGATTTTTTAAAAAAGAGAATAAAATTTTACGAGAAGATTGCAGGGCTACGTAATTCTCGTTCCTCTTTGTTAGCATTATTCTTAGCATTTCTAATTCGAAAAGTGTGTTGCAAAACGATCTAGTATTTTATTGGAAAGTTTATTATTTGTTCCCCTTTTTTTTAAATTATGAATATTTTCAAGGTTTATATATTACGTGGAGACGCAAGTGCTTTTCTTTTGTTGAATTTTGTTTTAATAACTAATGAATGTCTTAAATGAAAATGAGAAAATATAAGTACAATGAACACAGCCGATTTTACCAAAGTTGAAGAGAAATTTTTGATAAAATGGATTTTTCCCAATAGCCTTAAGTTGAGCAAATGTCAAAATAAAACAAATAAAAGAAGTACATAAGCATACGGTGTATGGTATATTTTTTTATTTTAGTGAAAATTTTCGAAAATAGAAGTATTTAAAAATATTTTAATTATACAGCATTACCTTTAATAGTGATTATTACAAAAAATAATAATCAAGGGCACGTAAAATTTTTTATTTTTCTAGCCGATAAGATTTATGAAATTCAATGAAAATTTAACACATTTCGCTCTTTTTCAGGCATTTATGAACAAGACTTCCTTTGAGTATTGTATTCACTAGTGCCACGAACACGCAAAATACATATTTATTTATTTAATATGCTCTTTTTCGCAATTATCTTTAACTTTTATATTATTAAGTTTACTAAATTTGGTGAGAAAATAATTATTCTGTTGACGCTAAAAAGAATCGATATTGTTTTAACTCCTTGATTTTAAAAATAATCTTTCTAACGAAGAGTTACGGCTCGAGTTACAACATACAATGGAAATTATCTTATACATTTCCCAATTTTTCTAATTTTCTCTCATTGAATATTTCACTTTTAATTTCGCAGTTCATATATCCGATAATTCCTGTACATTAATTATCTTAAAAACTCCCAACTTTTCCTTTCATAGTAGAGATCTCACTGGAAGGAAAAGTAAAAGTTCAAGATAGTCAATCAGATTGACCATTGTAACAGCTAAGTAATTAAGAATGCTGGGGTGGAAGAATTAAGGTTTTATAATTTTATTATAAAATAAATAAAAAATCCATTTATTTTCTTAAAAATAAAGAATTAAAACTGTCATGACAATAGGAGTTTTGAAGATTCACGTCGCATAAAGTGAGTATAAATGCTTGCAGTCTTTTATGTTACCTGTTATTGCTTTATTAACTGCGTAACATATGCTCAAATAACAAAAACAACAAATAATTAACGGATTGTACACTTCATATCAACTGAATACTTTATATTTTCGGCTAGTAAACATTTCAATTTACACAAAGACAAATAAAACATTTAATTTCTAGATTGACATAAATCATTAAATATTAAGTCAATATTGTAAGATATCTGTTATTAAATACTTCTGATGAAATTAGAAGTATCCTAGCAAGATATTTCGTAGCCTTAAGCCACTCTTTTACCACTAGTTTTTAGAAACTTGAAGTTTTAATTTTTCAAGAGTATTATATATATTACTTCAGCAAATTCATAATAAGAAATTCATATTTTTATATTGCCTGAATTTGAGAAATTCATTAGGAAAATGACATTTTCTAAAAATCCTCAAATTTTTATCTAAAATAATAATTTTTAAGTACCATATTTTTATTGCCTAATTCTAATATGATAACACACTAGCATTAAATATACATGAAAGGTACGAGGAAAAACCCAACAAAATTTATATACTGTAAAACCACACCGCTTTTTGAAAATATTTAAACAGATTCAAACTGTTGCATTCAACGATTAGAAATTAGGGGGGAAAATAAATTTTATCTTCATAAGAAACGTATGATTTAACGGAAGCGAAGGAAACTTATGAGACCCCTTCTCAAGTAATAATGAGTGACATTCGCTCAGAGAAAAGTTTCATTCTCTGCCTTTGGAATTGCCACGAATGTTACTTTAATTCGAATTTTTCCTCGCTTTTCTTCTAAAATTAATTGCATCCCTGAGATACGAAACAAAAAAATGGGTTCTTTTTAAGGGAACCCAGAAACAATTTTTGCCTGAGAAAGGGATTAACATATTTTGTGGAGATTTCACACGATCTTCTAGCTGAGACCATTTTCAATACATACAGTAAAATCTCACATAACATCTTATGGAGTATTTTTAAATTATAATAGAAAAATTTATTAACATGAATGGAAACTAAGTAAATTAGAGAAATGAAAAGGATCATTAATGATCGAGCAAATGCATCGAGATTTAGCATTAGTATTAAGAGAATAACAAGATTAAGAACACGTCGTGGTTGATGACAAGTGTGAGATTTTACAGTATGTTCTTCCAAGAATCATTTTCGAAAATTACTAGACTTAAAAACATAAAATATACGAAAATAGTCACTTACTTCCACTCCGGGCCACAAATGATAAAGGTCATGTGGACTGCCTGAAACATGTTCAGACATCATGGACACATAGTGTGCTAGACTGGGTGATACGGGACCGTTGTTGGCCGATGAGGAGACCCCTGATGTTTTACCGTGAGAGTCCGGGGCCGGTGACCAGACCAGCGCTTTCTGCAAAATACGAAAATAAGAATATGAATTATCTATATTGAAAAAACATACAATTAGAACACTGTATAAATTATACGTTTAGAATACGAAACTAAGTTTATCGCGACCTCTCGCTCGCTGAAGAGTTAAGGTATCCGACTACATTCGGAACCGTGATTTTGCAAAAGCCTATAAATGGATAATATTTATGATATTTAGTGTCACTTAGATTAGGATACACGTATAAAATTGTTTTAAGAACATTATGACAAAAAAAAATATTTAAGTACAATATTTTGACAAAAAATGAACATAGAATGACCAATTTTCAAAACATTCTCCGTTGATGAAAAATTCTTCTATTACAATAATATTTTGCATGTTTATAGCTCAGACCTCTGTACAGAGGCTGAACTAGAATTTTTGAAATATATAGCTTAGAAATGGATTTATCCATATTTTACTACAACAGAGGGGAGAAATTTTAAGAAAAAAACGCCGATAATTATTTCAATGGGTGGTAACTCTGAAAATAATGTGAATTTTTCAAAACTCCTAGTTCAGAATCTCAGGAGAAGTCTTTACCTTATCTGAGCAAAATATTTTTATTATAGAAGCGTTTTTTATTAAAGGAGAACGTTTTGAAAAAAGATGATTCTAAGTTAATTTTTTGCCAAAATATTGTATTTAAATAATTTTTTTTGTCATAATGTCCTTAAAACAATTTTATACGTGTATTCTAATCTAAGTGACACTAAATATCATGGAAATTATCCATTTATGCGCTTTTTTAAAATCATGGTTCCGAACGTAGTCGGATATACCTTAAGGTTCACCAAAGGATGAAACGTTTTCTTAAAATATGCACTTTATTATGACTATCTAATCACTATGTAAACGCGACCTAAGATATGAGAGCACACCATCTTAAATAGAAATCTAAATATCTAGAATCTAAATATACTTATCAATGGAAGATCTTCAACAATATAATGCTAGCCCTAGAATGGCCCGTCAAATCCTTTCAACTTGAACCACTTCGATTTCCAACATGAACTTCTCTAACTTCTTAGTCTCCGAATGACAATAATCCCTATCCTTCCCCCCCTTCCCCCGACTTTAAATAGTAACCCTCGTTAACATAAATAGCAGTTCATTTACAGAAAGAGGTTTTATACGTCAACTTAAGTCCTTTCCCTAGTGGAATAGTAAGAATCGCGAATAGAACCGAGTTCATTATGTGAAAACTAAAATGAATGAAATGTTTAAATCATACAAAAACAACTGAAAAGATTACTAACAAAAGTTCAGAGTTGGTTCCAAAGGTAAAAAAGTCTTTCTAGAGTAGCGATTCCTAAATCTTTTGACCACTAAGACCCCAATCTTTTGACTTCATTTTCAAGCACATAGCATTTTTGGATATTTTTCATCTATAACATTTTTCTACATAATACACTATAAAATTACCAAGACAGTTCACCAAATACTAAGCAACTATAGTTTCCAATCAACATCTAAATATATTGGACCACTACATTTGAAACTCTCCTTGAATGAACTTATAATGTGATTTAAGAACAAAAAATATAAAATACTTCCACCCCTGGATAGTAATGAATTCATTTTTTTTGTTATGTACACCACACTAGAATTTTTTTTTCAAATAAATAAATACAAACATAAATAAATTACTCCTGGTAACCGTCTTAACCCATAGAAAAAGAAACGCAAAAAAATTGAATGTAATTTTTGGCAATTTTCAGCAATCATTTTAATAAATTGAATAAAAAAAATAATAAAATTCAAAATATCATGCAGTGAAATTCAGGATTTTTTTACGAATTTTTAAATTACGAATAATTTAACACGTATTTATTTAAATAACAAATAGTTTAGAAATTATATAAATTAATGACAACTGACGTTTTTCATCCAGTTGTATACTATTCCAGATGTAATGTCCCTTTTGAACTTTTCTAAGAGTATCTTTGCACTACAAGTAAACCTTTTTTTATTAAAATAAGAAAGGAAACAATTTTTTTTTCTTTATTTTCGTAGATCGTAAAAAAAGTTTTATATTTTAATATATTCCAAAATGCATATAATATTTAAAAAGTGACATATTTATACTTATACACCCCTTAAGAATATTTAAAATAGATACGAAACATTTAAAGGAGAGTCGAAAGTTAGTTTACATTTAAGAATCATTTTGATTTACATTTTTAACTATTCATATTTTAAGATAGTTAAGCTAAGGAGTTTAATTTCTAGAAAGAGCTGTCATTAACACAATCAATCACACATATTTCTAGAAGGCTTGTAAATTATAGAAATGTAGCCATGCTTCGAAGACATCAATGTACATCGTTTCAATTTTATTTATTTAATTTTTTTTTTATGTTATAACCAACAGCAACATGCACAATAAAATCTTTGAACAGTGTTCACTCATTTGTTAAATTTTAAACGTTCTAAGTTTTGAGAGGCGAAAAAATTCCCGGAAAGGTCTAGAATAACTTACAAAAATGAAAATTGTTTTAAGGACATTATGACAAAAAAATTATTTCAATACAATATTTTAGCAAAAATTTAATTAAAAATAATCTTTTATCAAAACGTTCTCCTTTTATAAGAAATGCTTCTATAATAATAATATTTCTCGCACTTATATAAAGTAGACTTCTCCAGAGAGTCTGAACTAGGAGTTTTGAAAAATTCACATTATTTTCAGAGTTACCACCCATTGAAATAATTATCGGCGGTTTTTTTCTTAAAATTTCTCCCCTCTGTTGTCGTAAAATATGGATAAACCCACTTCTAAGTTATATATTTCAAAAATTCTAGTTGAGACTCTGTAGAGAGGTCTGAGCTATATACAGGCGAAATATTATTATAATAGAAGCATTTTTCACAAAAGGAGAATATTTTGAAAATGGGTCATTCTATGTTTATTTTTTGTCAAAATATTGTTCTTAAATAATTTTTTTATTGTAATAATATTCTTAAAACAATTTTATATACATTTTCTAATCTAAGTGACACTAAACATCATAAATATTATCCATTTATACGCTTTTGGAAAGTCACGGTTCCGAATGCAGTCGGATACCTTAACTTGATACCGCAACTATTTTGATCTCATTTTAATTTTTAAATAGTAAATAAATATTAGCCTTAATGTTAATAGACCCCTAATTAATACCCCAAATGAATCAAGAGATACAAATTTAAAAACAAGGATTCAAAACCTTAATAATCTATTTCTTAGTTCCTCAGAAGGCTACCTCGAAAGAAGTTAATAAATCAATCAATGCAATTTTTTAAAGCAATAATCTCTCACTCTCCCTCGCTTTTTTTTTCTCCTAAAAAAAGGCGGGAAAAGAACAAGTCTTCATAGCCGACACACACAAAAAAAATGAATCTGTAATAAATAAACATACAAAATGTTAGTTTATGATTTCAACAGTCACGTCTGAAATCAGGAAACCATGCCACTTGATGGTGACCCGAGAGTTGTTTGAACAAGCACATAAATGTAGATTCACACTCTTCTTCTATTATCTGCACTTAAACGATTAAATGGCTATTGTACGTTCTATTCAGCGCCTTTTATTCCGTAGATTGTTTCATTTTTTTCCATCTTTCTTTCTCCGTCGACTAGATAAGAGCGAGAAAAAAAAAGTTAACTAGCGTAGTTGACATTACAGCTGACAGTTCTTTTCCCTCTCGCTCTCTCAATTCTGCCCCCTCCCCCTTTCTTCATCGTAACCAATTAAGGCTGTCATATAATAATCAACGTTCAAGAAAAAGTACGCACGAGGGGGAAAAAAAATGCCGATTTAAAGTATGTTTTAATTTCTTTCGTTTTAAAACTGAAACCCATCGTTTTTCTTTCGTTTTTCCCACTCTCACATCTCAATAGCATGGATGGGGTTAGGGCATGGATAAAAAACAGAAATATATATATATATATATATAGCCTTCAGCTTATTGAGGAATACTTTACGGGTTTTCCCCCTCACTGTTTTTTAATTTTTTGCTGCTATTGAGGATCTTCTCCGATATGTTTATATAATTTTCGAATGATTGTATATTTTTAACATATATTTATCTATTAAGCTTATTTTTAAAGAAAATATATTTATTTTATTTTAAAATGCAGGTGATATACACTATAAAACGTACGCACGTTAATAAGTTGATATAATTTTTTTTAAAAATTCTATTAATTTTGTTTTAAAATTGAGTATAATTTTTTCCCCCTTTCAAATGAGGCTGCGGATTAGTAATTACCATTGCAGACCTAGTACATTCACCGGGTGAGTGAGTGAGTGAGTGAATGTTAACGTCGCACTGTTCAGCTACACGAGGGCTTTTGGCGACGAACTCGTAATTTTGAACCATGGTCAAGTGACGAGAACGAAACCTGAGCTGGCACCTCCCCTCTCCTAACTACCACACCACACCAACAGGAGGATGTTTGAGCTGTCGACTACATTCACCGGGAGTCACTTTTTAGTGTGGACCAATATAGGTTGATAACCATTGCTACAATGTCATTTTGACGCCCAGTTTCATCCCCAGAGGAAAAGTACCCGAGCTCTGACGATGCGAAATTGCATTAGGAATTTAATTTTGCCAAGAGCACCCAAGCCAAACAGGCACTCTAGGAATCTTCAACATGTCGCATCATAAAAATCCACTGACTTGAGCCGGAGTTGAACCCGCAAACTTGGGCGTACAAGGCCAGCGCCTAACCAACTACGCCACCCAGCCGGCAAAAAAATACAACAAACACAACAACACACAAATTAACACAACACATTGATTTTAATACGAATGATTAATATACACATAAATTAGAGTTCCTTCTTTAAAAAATTTTGTTAATTTTTATTTTAACAAAATTTAGTAAAACTTTTTTTTTTATATTTTGATATTAAAATGAAATTTAACTTTATAGGAAAATTTCTCATAAAATTGTACTGATTTTCAGAAAACGGTTTTAAAGAATGCTGTATTGCTTAATATATAATTAAATTTTATGCACACGTTTCTATTCTTCTCATCCAAATTAAACTAGCTCCAACAAATAACCCAAATGAAAAGAAAATGCATCATAACATATTAACAATACTTAAACAATTATTTACTTAAATTTTCTAAAATTTTAGCACTGACAGAACAATCCATTAGTTAACGCATAGTTAAAATTGTTCAGCATTATAGTCTCCCAAAACATGATTCAAATGAATAAAGGATTCTACAATTTTCATTCGACAACATATTTCTTTTCATCGCTGTTCTCAAACTTAAATGCATTTAATTTAGCTGAGTTAATTAACAAAGTAGGTAGAACGACAAACGCAATTAATAATGCAACTTTTTATGAGCATTGCTTTGTACAGAAGACAATCCAAATCAGAGACGAGCAATATTGATTAAATTGTACAATTTAGCAAAACAATGAATGTTTTCAGAACTAATGCTTATGCTCTTTTTGAATAGTCATTAGCTAATTACGATATCGAGAAAAACATCTGCGTAATTGTTCATACGAATTTCGAAAATCGGGCTCGAATGAATATGAAAAGAGAAGTTAGTGTTTAAGTACTTTTTAGAATTAGATACCTTCCAATACTTACAAAAGGCTGCTATACTTCATTCAAAGGCATAGCATATTCTCAGCTCTGGTAATGTTTATTATTCTCTACGATTCAATAAGTTTTATGTAGAAATATTTCTACAATATAATAATCATCAATTTGTCTCTTGCAATGTTAATGGCTCGTCACCAGTGAATATTTTGAATTAAAAACAGCAATAATATTATATAATTATTGCAGAGTAAGGTTTAATTAAATTGCAAGATAAATTCTGAAGACTCTACATGTTTTTTTCTGATTTTAATTACAATTCTTAAATTTATACATTGAGTGTAACGTTTAGTTGAATAAAAATGAAGAGTTCGCTGACAGCGAATCTCAACTATAAGTATTTTAACTGGTAAATATATATATATATATATATATATATATATATATATATATATAAGCTATGAGCTTACATAACATAAGATCAGCATGTAAAATCACAAAATTCGATAAAAATATTTAAAAAACAATGAAATATTTATAAAAATTAACTCTACACAAAGGAATAATACCACACATTGCAATTTTTGATACACACGCCAATTCTTCATATTCAAAACGTCGGCACCTTTCATAGATGTGTCGCAGAATATTGATATTTTTCAAAGATGTTATTTATCCTACCAGAGCATTCAATTCTGTCGACAAAAATTGTCATTTCCCGGTGCAGCTTAATAGATTTGAAACAAAAGCGTGCTTACACGCGTGCGCCACCGGGTCATTTTCAAACACGAAGTAGAGAAACTAAAGCCTTCTCGACCGTGACTTTTTAATGTGCAACTGGCTGCACGCTATGCTAATGAAACATGAGATCTGTATCGAGAATATATCATGTTAAAACAATTGGAAGAGACTTACAAACATTATATTAAATAAATAAAAAAACTGTGTTTGCTTAGGATCACGCTCTTGAGTGCTAGCTCGTGATTCGCATGATTGCGGATCACTTGTTAGCATTTGGATTCGCTACCGTTTATTCAATACAATTATATACTTGATGACTTGATTACAGTTATAATGGAACGTTTGGATTTCAAATAACTAATAATTCTTTTTTTTAGTGTGAATTTTAAAAGATTCTAAGCGGATTTCAGTTTGTTTATGCAAGTTTGAAATAAATATTTATATATATATATGAAGTTTTGTAAACTTCCCTGATTGTTCTGTTTTCTTCAAGACATGTGAAATTGTAATAGTTTTCTTTGCATTATAATTCATAAACCAGTCATTTTTATATCCTATATAATAATTAAGTTTAGACTACACATCTCCATTTGTAAAGACAACTTTTATCTCCCCGAACGGCATGTTTAAGTTTTTAAAAATATAACGTTTTTAAATCAGTTATAAGATTTAAATCAGCTGTTGTAGAATTAGTAAGTTAAATAGATATTTTGTTCACGAATTGCATTTAAAAATAATAGATTAAAAGTTGTAATCTTTAAAATAAATTAAGAAACATTATCTCAGCTTTTACCAAAAAAAATCACTATATTTACACATTTTTAAAACATTTTTAAATATCTTCCAGTAGCTGAACTGCTTTACTATTTATCATAATACCGTTTTCAGTAAAGAACGTACTTTCAATACATAATCAATATAATTTCAATATACAATCAATGGAATTAGATTTTCAGTTATATGCTCTTAATTGACCTTTTTATTAAAAATTTTTAATCACTAAGCATCAAACAGTCATAAGAAAACGTATTCACATATTTTTCAGACTGCTGAATCAAAGTGGTGTTCTACATTTTAAAATTAGGAGTGTAATAACCGCAAATTGCTTTAAAAATTGTCATTTCTTAAAATGCACATTTAATTTATTTTTGAAACAGTAATTACACAATAAGATAACAAAAATAAAATTACGACCGTATGAAACGATTTTACATCGCTGTCTAAAATGATCGGATTGCAAGTGCTTTTCTTTTGGCTTGATGTTTACGATTTGTGATTTATATTTGCTAGTGGAATAATATACTTTTATTTACTGTCAATCCATAGTAATGTTTTATAAAAGTAGTTAAATCACAGATATTTGTTCAGCATGTTATTAATACTAACGATTTTTTAAAACTGAATAAAAATGAATAATCTGTCATAAACCAGAATCCAGAATCATACAAATTTAAAATCACATTTACTGATATGGGTATTTTACACATATTCGATACGTTGAAAACTAAGGAAGTAAGTCTAGCGTATTCCATAACAAGATTTTAGGATGATTCCACTTCACTGAACAAAAGTAAAAAGAGGATTTAAATTCAGGATTTACCCTTAAATAGGTCGAAGAGACGGAAACTGTTTCGAACTTTTCAAATACGAATGATACGATGAAGGGTACTGCATTAAATATATACGCATTTAATTTGATTTAATATTTTATTACTTGTATGATACGTAACTAATACAGATATTTAACTAATAATACTTGTATATGGAATTATATAATACCAACGAATTGAAACAAAAGCTTAAAAAAAAATCAGAGCTATCCACACAAGACAAACCAAACATTACAAGACTATAGCATAAAAAGTATGTTAAAAAACTTTACAATGTTTTACTCTTTTCATAATAATCTCTAAAATTCGAATAATTAAATATTCAATGTCTCCAAGAAATAAACTTGAACACACTCGAAATCATAAGCGATAAACTAAAGACAACCATTTCAAAATACCTTGGTATACGTTGAGAGAATGGAAACGAATCAGCATAAACAGTTTGCATTAGAATCAACAATTATCGACTGCTAAATCACAATCGTTCCGACTAGATAACCAAATCAATTGAACTGTTACGATGTTAAAGAAACTCTGGTTCAAGAGTTTAATTGGTATCTTGTCTCTGATGCTCCAACTAAATGTTTTGTCGATGGCGCTTCAGCTTCTAGTAAATCAGTAGCTTAGCGATTAACGACTGGCAATACACGGCGAAACGCGGTGCACTACGTGAATTGCAAGTGTCATTGCAAACAAGGATAAGGTAAAAGCAGAAGATGCGGCAACTAAAAATCACCCTCATTTAGCTTTGAACATTTTTCCACCACGAATAACGACATGGATCTTCTTTCCCTTTTTTTTTCGTATTTACGAGCAGTGATTTCAAAGGGGTTTGTGCATTTTGGCCCCCGGCATTGGCCATCCATGGAACGATTAGCTTTCGCTCTTAAAAATTAACTTACGCAGTTCAGACGGAAAAGACATTGGAAGCAAAAACTTCGAAGCACGACTCTTTCCAAGAAGCGGTTGTAAATGAAAATGGCAAGCCATTGAACTCTTGTAAGAAGGACCAGTGTGGTATTAACGACGACATCTTAACTGGTTTATTGAGCATTTCATTACTTCTGATCTTAGGGAAACAACGCGGTTCAATTGAGCAGTCATTTGTCTTAAGGCGCTTTCGTTCGCGAGGTTGTTTCCTCTTCTTTTGAATCGCAAATTATTTTTCAGAGTTGCCTTTGGCTACAGAGGGAACTGAACCGACGACCTTGGCAGAAAGGGGTCAGTCACAACCACAAGCCGCAAGGACGCTACAACGGGAACACTTATATCACTTGAAGCCATAGGCAACCCATTGCGTAACATGACACGTTCCGAGGTATATTATTCATAATTACCAAATGTGACTTTTTCCACATCTTGACCACAGTAGCTCGCTGCGTCTTGCAACGTTTTGAATTATATCTCATGCCTATAATTGCAAACAGCATACAAAAGGAGCCCAATTATTTCTGATTAGGTAGTTTTTTCATCTTAATATGTCAATTTGTGAAGACTGCCGAGATATATCTAAGTAATTTTAATTAAATTGAACCTCGGATAATTTTGCTTACGAGAAATCCAATCCTCTGCAAGATTTGATTACGCAATCATTGGATGAAAATAAAAATTGTTTTTTATTAACTCTCTAAAAAAGAGTTACTGAGGTCAGCTTAAGGTATCCGACTACGTTCGGAACCGTGATTTTAAAAAAGCACATAAATGGATAATTTTCATGATATTTAGTGTCACTTAGATTAGACTACATGCATAAAATTTTTTTAAGGACATTTTGACAAAAAAAAACTATTTAAATACAATATTTTGGCAAAAAATTAACTTAGAATCATCTTTTTTCAAAACGTTCTCTTTTTGTGAAAAATGCTTCTATTATAATAATATTTTGCCTGTATATAGCTCAGACCTCTTTACAGAGGTTCAACTATGATTTTTGAAAAATTCACATTATTTTCAGAGTTACAACCAATTGAAATAATTATCAGTGTTTTTTTCTTAAAATTTTTCCCCTCTGTTATTGTAAAATATGGATAAACCCACTTTTATGTAATATATTTCAAAATATCTAGTTGAGCCTCTGTAGAGAGGTCTGAGCTATATACAGGCAAAATATTATTATAATCGAAGCATTTTTCACAAAAGGAGAACATTTTGAAAAAAAATTATTCTAAGTTAATTTTTTGTCAAAATATTGTATTCAAATAATTTTTTTTGTCAAAATGTCCTTAAAAGAATTTTATACATGTATTCTAATCTAAGTGACACTAAATATCATGAAAATTATCTATTTAAGCGCTTTTGCAAAATCACGGTTCCGAACGTAGTCGGATACCTTAAATAAAGGTTACAAAGGTAGTTGATGAATTTGTAAACATATTTGATGCATTAATATACCATTTATCTACCGATAAAATTTTCGAAAAATGCATCTTATTCTGCGGTTAAATTTTTTTAAAATTAGTTTGTGTTAAAACTAATTAAAAATTTAATTTGTTAACATTAGAAGAAACGAGTGATACAATTAACTTATGGATAATGACGTATGCAATAAAAAATATATAACTTATACTACTCTCTCTCCAGAATGTTCACAAACTTAAAAATCAAATTAAATCATTTGATGATGTAAAAAAAAAAAAAAATCCAATTATTATTTTTAGAATTTCGGTCAAATTAAAATTAACACTCTGCTATGTATGAAATTTTTAAAGTAATTTGTTTCATTAAAAACTTCTAAAGATTTGTTAATTTAACTATACATACACACATACACATCATTGATGGATATTGACAGCTATATCATTCAGCGGCATACAAAGCTCTAGTGTAGAGATTAAAATATTAATTAATAAATTTAAAGTATCGAAACGCTCTAAACATATTCTCCTCAACTACATACAATTAAAAGGACTAATTACACAGTCCTTAACGATAAACAAACGAGTCTGAAAGTGTAAATTAGAATTAAATACTAAAAAATTCAAACAGAATTTGAGTTTCCTATCGCATTTAAACTGCGATGTCATTGCGTAGACGTAATTGACAATCATCTATTCTATAATGCTTATTTAAAAATTCTTAATGATATCCAAATATAAAACTCCTAAACACAATAACAACGGATATATTTTGGTGTCACAGATATTCCGCTGAAATATTTTCAAGTAGTTTTAATTTGGAAAATGAAATGTGCTTAATTTACAAGCAATGAATAAAATTAAAAGTTCAGTGAGAGAACAACGACACAACACATAAACTCGCAACAAAAGTTAATTACTAAACATCTTATCTACTTAAATTTTCCACCCTTAACTCAGCCCTTAAATAACTAAAATCCGCTTAAACACCTAGGTAAAACGATTCTGCTTCCTTAAAGTAGGGCTGAATGCGGCGTACGAAGCTCTCGTATTCTTTTATTAAGATATCTTCAATGTTCAGAGAACTGATAAGATTCAAAATTTCTAAATCAGCATATCTAGAGACTCGGTGTTTGCTAATTGCGCAGGTAAAAATTATTAAGGGGCTCATCATCCCAGACAATTTTCAGTTCTATCGGCAAATCCGTTCTGAAAAGAATATATACACTCTTAAATCCACGACAATTAGATATCGAATCAAGATGAGTTTCTTTAAATTTTGATTCGTAATGAGCGTGTGGAAAAGTTAACAATGCAACCATCGGCTGGTACTTTTTTCCCCCTCCCGAAACGAATTGCGAATCACAAACTAGCGTAGTTTTGAACGAAGAATGTATGACGGAGTAAAATATTTTTCCGGGGAAAAACGTTCATTATTTGCGCGTGCTTTCTAGCTAAGATTTAATTTTAGAGTTAAGTAAGGGAAAACTCAAAAGGGAAAATTTGCAAAGAATTACACAAGTGCGAAATGTTTATTTTACGGCATCGAAATTGACTGCAAATTAAGTAATTGCAAAGTTTGTTTCCTGAATCCACCTCCGAACCGAAATAGAAACATACATTTTCCGGTTTATGTGGTAAGAAGTTTTCAGGAATTGTTACGCTGTTTTATTGCGAGTTGAAGATTTACCTCATTAATACGCGGATAAGTTTCATTTCATATTATTTATCAGTAGCTACTGAAAAGATTTAATGATTTGTATCATATATAGATATATTGCTAAAATTAATTAATTTAAAATCATTCACAATTTTACTCATGCAATTTATAATTATTCAGTTTTTGATAAACTCAAAATATAAAAGGAAAAGATCAAATTTCCGAAATTATTAATTTTTAATGACAGTACAAGTATAATGAAAGGAAATGTGCAATTTAAACAAACGCTTATTAAGCTTTTATTGCATAAATTTTGCTTAATAATCTATCTCAATACATTAAAAGGTATTTTTTTTAAATTGAAGATAGTTATAAAATCTACGTGCACCACAAAGTATCACACGGGGCTCACAGAAGTAAGTATTAATCACACATTGCAAAGGAAAGAAGAAAAAAAATCTTTTAAGGTTCTGAAGGTGTTATAGATATTTTTTTTTAACTGTTATATTTTTTAAAGAATGAAATTATATTTAAGGAAGCAAAAAAAAATTAGTAAGTTAAAGAGAAATATGTACACGCTTATAATAGTAAAGCTATCCAGTTCTAAAACTGGATATAATTTATATATACTTTTAAAATTACTATTAAAAATTACCATCAAGATATTAATTTGTAGTAAAACTAAACCATGTTGCTATCAAGAAAGATTTACGATACGTAATTTTAAAAACAATTAAGTGATGTAATTAATTGTGAAAGCAATTTGAAAAACTGAGGAATGTTAAATATTTAACTGACATAAGAAGGAAATGCAGGCAAATTAAAAAGGAATTGAAAATTCAGTATTCATTGATTGGCCAGCAAAAGGATTATTTAAAAATATATAATTGTTTTCCCAAAAAAAAGATGCAACCACAAATACCTACATAATATTCTTCGGTTGTGTTACATATATATATATATTTCTTTTTCACTGCACCGTTTACAGAACATTGTAAGGCAACCGAATAATTTTTACATTCCCTTTTCACTGCAGTAAGAACAGCTAAAAGCTTAAATATTCAAATTCTGCGAAATAATACACTCAAAACATAAAGTACTTTATAAGAAAAAGAGAGGAGAATTTCTTAAGTTATTAAATCGAATATATAAATTTATATATATATACAAGGTGCATAGAATCTGGGAAAACTCTCTATATTGCAAGTTTTAATTTCGTTAAATTTATTGACAGTGATAAAAGATAAAGGAAGATGAATTTATAGAAAGCCAGTCCTCATAAATACGTGCGATAATTAAAAAGCACCCGATTAAAGTGAGGTGTGGTTTTCATTCTGAAGGGTTTGGTGTCATTCTGACCTTGTGTCAGACCTGTTCAGGTTTGAAATGACTCTCTTCAATTTATATAAGTCACGATTCCTTGAACCATGTTTCAACAAGGACATCAAGCAAAAACCTTAGATAGAGAAAGATATCCAGCCAAAGCACCTGTGGTATTAGTCAATTCATCAGAGTCATTTTTCAGTTCTAAAAAAATATTATATAATTGATGATTCCAACCCCCCACTTTTTTCTAACTGTTTACGTTACCACCTCCTATTTACAATTTGGGAAATAAATATATACAGTTAGAGTAAAAACAATTTTCACTGCATGTGGATGGCCTTAAAAAGGAAATAACATCCTCTTTAAGTTATACATCTTGATTTTTAATATATAACAGAATAATAATTTTCCAATAAAAATTCTACCTATTAAATATGGAAAAATTTAACAACTTAAGTAATTATAAAATTGATTATGTAAAAGAAATAGGAAGGTACTTCATTGGTTAATAACAAACATCACAAATTAGCGCCCAGATTCACAAATCATATTTAAAAAAAACAAAACTGGCTCTTACAATACAAGAGCTAACATTCAGCTTCATTTTTTTTTAAATTTAGGAATTATTCATTGTAATAGTTTTAATTGAAAGAATGTCACATAACTATTATTTAAATGTTAAGAATGGAATAATTTATTTAAATATTTGAAACAAAATTTTATCAATAGGAATAAAAAGTTCGAGAAATATTCCTTCCTACCTTCTCAATAAGAAATGTAAGAAGTTATGAAATAAAGCTGCGAAATTGGAAATTTAAAAGCATTTCATATATTCAACCCTCTAGTGTTTAATACATACTAGAAAGCAAGGGGTCACAAAATATATTTTTATTTTTTAAAATCTTGCAACTTACAAGCACTAAACTTTTAACACAATTAGACTAAATATAAAACAGACACAGAATAAAAGTTTTTTTTAGTAGCATCGGTTTTACTCTGAAATTTAATTATAAAATTAGTTCTTAGTTATAGTTTTAAAATTGAAAGTTAATCATACTTTATATCCCCTCTGTTTGTACTAAGAGAACATTTTAATTCTAGATATAACAAAGAATTCGCATCGTACTTTGGATTATATTGCCTAAAATAGGAAAGACTTAGCATATATACTTCATAGAAAGCAAGCACTCGTTTCAGAGAAAGGAATAAAGAAAAATTCTTGACTCCAGTTACATGAATATCCATAACATATAAATAAGTTCTCAGGCTATATTCGAGTAATAAGATAAAATCATATTACTTTTCCAGATCACATTTCAAGTATTAATAGAATTCAGAAGAACCCGAGTTCTACAGCAATGAAATCCAGTCACAAACTACGATGATTGTGCTTTTATACATAAAGCATAAAATAAACAGACAACACATCAGAGCTTCCCGAAATACTGAGCATCAACTTGTTAAGATGAGCAATCGTACGTGAATCATCAAAACAAGACTATTCATAAAACTAAAACTCTTTAATATAAAATCGTGAGCTTTTGTTGTAAGCGCTCAAATCGTTCGACTGCAGCCCTGAGAGAACGGAATTTTAATGGGCAACAAATAAAGGAAACCAACAACGCATCACTATTCAATAGACTGATGATGAAAGAGACTTCATTGAAGACTCTTTATGCAGCTATAACATGCAGATCAGATTTTTCGGCGCCTTTGAATGTGGTTCCCACTGCGCGTTGAGAAGACAAAGCTATTAAGAGAACAAGATAGGATTCAGCCTGGCTCTAAATGGTAAGTTAGAAGCCCCCTTGACGAAAAGAAAAAGGTATTTTTCACCAGAAGTGTCACCTGTTTTCCTTTTTCGCGGCTCGCAGTGGGTAAATAAAAAACTGAATCTTTAGCATGAGCTTTGAGAGTTCTGATTTGCTTAACAATTTTTTCCCTTCCCGCGAGCAATTAATATTCACATATTTTTAGCATTGAGTGTATATGCTTTAGTCTCAATAATGGTGGTTAATTTTTTTTTTCGTGGGGGTAAGTGTTTTTAAAACTAGTAATTGAAAATAAGAATAATTTTAAATATTTTGTAGTTGGTTAATTAGCATTTATGACTTTCTACGAAGAAAAGTGGTGTGAGAATATAAAATACATTATCGCTTGAAGAGATTTTTATTTATTTATTTTTCATTTTGTTAGCTGCAATTAACTTTTTATATAAACTTATTATATTCTTCGATGCGTAATAGTATTTTTTTTGGTGGGGGGGGGGGGGTAAAATGAAAAATAGATTTTGAAGATATGTATTTAACAGATTTAAGAGAAAATTATCGAAACATTTTGAAAATCCATTTTGACTTGACTGAATTTTGGTTAACTTCCTGCAGCTAAATTCTGGATAATTTTTACTAATATGCATATTTAACAGGAAAAAAAAACACTACATGTTCTGATTTGACTTGCTATTTTATTAACGTTACACTTAAAAGCTGCATGAGGGCTATATTATACGCTATGCAATATATATGAGTGTGTGCGTGCATCATATATACATATAAAAATTTAGATTTTATTTCAGATCACTAGACTACTTCAAAGAACATTTTATTTGTTCTTCGGTTTTTAATTCGTTTAAATAAAAAAAAAATTATTAATATATTTATATCTTCAAAGAAAAACATTTATCTTAGAAAACAGAAATATTTATGTATTCAATTCAACCACGTATAAAAACAGAATGTTTACGAACTCTAACTACAATAATTTTAATCTGAGGTGTATTACTTTACTAAGTCTCCTTTATTAAAGTATCATTCCAGACCACAGTAGCTCTTACTGATGCGGTGTGGTTATAATAATAATGACGTAAAATATCACATGACGAGATGAAAACACACAACTTTTTTCACAAAAATATTCTAAAATACATTACTTAACGAGCTTACGACTATTTGAACGTCAATACATTAAAAAAATTCGGTTTACTAATTAAGCACTGAAATTAATCTAAAATGCCAAAAAAAAAACTAAATTAGCTTCACAAATTTAATACCACTTCGCTAGAAATGTAAAACGTCTTATTGATTAGAAATAAAATGAAAAAATACTTTGTAGTAATCAATAATTACACAACAATATCAGCTATTGAAAGTTTGGTTATATTTAGCAAACTATCATAAACATATAAAAAGCATTACATATTAGATCAGTTTACATTGATGGACTAGAGCAATATTATTTAAAAAGCGTAGGCGAGCTTCCATAAAAAATTACCATTTAACTAAATGGTGCTGTATAATAATAATAACAAGATGTAAGATGATGACCTTTCTCTAAGGGGGGGGGGCGCTCTGTTATTTTCCTTTGAACACTTATTTTCAAGAATGAGCAAATAGGAAATGGAAATTAAAAGACAAAAGGGAAGCAAAGTATGAAGAAAGAATAAATAAATATAAAACATGAATCTATGGGGAAAGATAATACTTTGGATTTTGTATATCTAAAGAAAAATTAAACTTGAGGAGAAGGAAATAAAGCTTAGAAGCATTACTTTAATTATTTTCTAAGAAAATGAGGCTAATATCAAGAATGCAACTCACGTTAAAAATTTATGCTCTCGACAAGAAAGAAAATCAAGAATATTCAAGCAAAAATGACTGAATTATTAGCCAAGAACTAATTAAAATTGTTGTTTGTCTACGAACAGTAAATCTAAAGAAATAAAGCAACTGTTACCGAAGGATTTTTGTAGATGAATAACAATTCGTGTACTGAAAGAAAATGCCAAGAGAAATTAAAACCGATCCCACTGATTATATATACTCTTAGTGTTGTTTGACTTTTTTAAATATTAGAAAATATATGCACATAGATGAAAAAATACACTGGTATAAAAATACGATCGAACATTAATTGTGTAATACATTAATTTTGTAATCGAACGCGTATCAAAGGTTTTTATAGTTCTATTACCGAAATTAAAGTAACTAGAATTCTAATTAATAAAAATTATTATTGAAAACAAATTTTTAAAAAATCAAAATGCTATGGATATACTTGAAATCGAAATTTTACACGTAAAAAGTGTTGTGCAATTACTTAAATTGATTTTGGTTATTTGATTAACTATTACCAAGAGCATAATCAGAAACGATATAAATTTTACCGCAGTCAACTCTAGTTAGGGTTCAAAGAACCAAACACTACAACTTCCTTCATTATACGATATCTATTAACGAGGAATCTGATAAAGAAATTCATTTCAACAGGGGAATAAACTATATTATATACTAAATGTTAAGATTGTATCACTTGGTATCTGGCTGAATTTTCTTAGTATTTTCTTAGTAACCATAGTAACATTGGTTATAGAGCATTGACATGCAAAGCGAGAACATCTAACTGTCGCTAGAAATTGAAAGGTTATCGGACTTATCAGACAAGCCAATGTCATATTTCTTTACCAAAAAATTCCAATATTTGACACGCAGTAGAGAACTGATATTAAGCGTATGTGCAAAGTGTCGAATGTATCGAATTATAGGTAAAAAATAATGTACACAAGAAATGGAAAAATATAAGATGTTACATATGTAACAAATAACTTAAGAGTAAGAGCGTTTAACTACAATGAAGCTTCTTATATATATATTAGAAGCTTGTATGATTTTTAAGATTTATTAAAAAGGAGGTGTAACATGTATATAAATATATCGTATTAAATTTTTTAAAATACTTTTACGAATATTTAAAGGCCACAACTTGATCAAAGCAAAAATATGTTAAAGACAGATAACTTTCATTTAAAAAAATGCGTCTCCATAAATATGTGTAATAATGATTGAAGATGAAATATAAAAGTAAATACATCGGATTTTTGTTGTATAATTATTAATTTTCTGCGAGAATTATTTGTTTCTGCTTAAAATGCGAAAATTATGACAGAAATTTTGAAAAAAATTAAAAATCATAAACAAGTAGGGTTGAAATTCAAAAGACTATAAAACACCAGATTCTATTGTAAAAAAGAAAAGCACCCAGAAAAAATACTTTTTAATACACTTTCTTTCATAAATTTCAATAAATTCTTTAATAAAATTAACTACGAGGCTCAATGGCTTTCTAATCTTAACAGACAAATAATGATAGAGGCTAAATAGCGAGCTCTTAACCTATTAATCAATGAATCAAACCAAATCCGATACACTTAGGTGAGATAGTGAATCTAGTCAATCAGAAATCTAGTCACGTGCAAGCACTTTGAGGTGCCAACCCGGGACTAACAGGAACACTTCTTCAACAGAATTCAACTCACTCTCAACGGGTGACAAAGACCTAGGAATGTGAAAGCAGATTTTTCATTTTCACCTCTTCGGTAACGAATTCGTTTTTCTTTTTATTTTTGGAAGGGGGATGAAAGATGGGTATTAAAGGTTATATCCCCACCATTAAGGGTCTCTTTTCTTCGCCTTTAATTTATTAGTATAATGCTCGAATTAATGATCTGTCAAAGGTCATTTATCACATGTTAAGGAGGGGGAAAAAGACTAAGATATCGAGAGATTATAATGCAGCGAAGAAAAAAATAGAAATATGATCTAAAATATAGAAATGTCATTATTGATATAGATTTATTTACTAAATAAATCGGATCATTGTACCAACTAATCGGAGGAATACAAACAATCGTCTATTTTTTTTTTCAGTACAAGTGACTATTAGGAATCCTCCAAAAATATACTATAATAATATTCACTATACATATACTTCGATTAAATTTCAGACTGCTGAAGAACTTTAAAATTTTGGCTTTTAAAATAATAACAACTGAATTCGAAACTACAGACAGGTTTGGATATTTGTATTATATAATATTATATATTATACATTGTGTATATATTAAAATTTATATTGCAAAGTATAATATTTGTATTGACATATTATCAAAATTTGTTATTGCAAAACCTATTTCGGAATCCAAATAATGTAGAACTAATGGTACACGATACTTAAAAGTTTATTATTTAAAAAATGCCCTGACCCTCTAGATTTTCCTTTAGAATTGATGCAGTATTTATTATGTACTGATACTTTATTTCGTTTATTTTTAAGTTGTTGCTGTATTACATTAATTACTACTGTACTGAAATTGCACGTTGGTTGTAAAGATACAAAAACGTACCGTCCTTTTCACTATTTAACTTTTAGAAAATAAAATAGTGTAACGCATATTATATTATTTTTTAGTTATACTTATAATTAAATATTAAGGAATATAAAAAAATAGTATGATATAAAAATTCCAATATATGTGTAATAAATAACTTGAACAGTTACACGAGTTTCAGATTTTGATCTTCCGCGCGCACTCGCGTATTCAACACGAATTAAACAGCATGCAAAAAACGGAAAATATATTCATGAGCTATTGTTGGTTACATTTATGTCATATTTAAATCAGCTCTCAAGGAAAAATATCAGTAAACGCGATTTTTTTTTATCGCAGTTAATGATTATTTTAAAATTAACGAAAGAATAAATTAGTCAAGATATTGTGTGAATTATTTTGCTCTCAGCAAAAAAAAGAAGGAAAAAAAGAGTGATTTATATGAATGATAAACAATATATAATTATGAATTTAACGACTACGTAAATATAATACATTAAAATTAATGCAATTTAACTTTTAAAACCACATGGTTATATATATACACACAATATTAGTTTACCATGCTGTAATTTTTATCTAGTAGAAGAAAAAAAAACTAACAATAACCTCTAAAGACTCTTCCTTTAGAAATTATGTTAATTTTTCTTTCAATACTCAAACTGGTTTTAAAAAAAACGAAAGCATTCATGTATAAAAATTCTTATAATTATTCATAGGAAACAACACTTTTTATGCTATCACTGCCATTAAGAACTACTATATTTTAAAAATCTAGAGAAAATATAGTATTTAAATATATATATATAGTCAGACGTCGATTTTACGAACCTCTATTTTACGAATTTCCCTATTTTGTGAATCTTTTCCTGGAACTAAGAACATTTTGTTTTTCTTTGTTAAATTAAGTACATTTTCTATTTAACGTACTTTTTCTCTTGTGATTTGACTTTCTCTCCCTATTTTTAAAATATTTCTGAGCCTTCTTATGATGAAATGATAAAATTATTTGAAACAATTCGACGCGGACTACAGTATGTAGAAAATACGCCTGAAGGGTCTGTGGTGCACTGTAGAGATGCAAGGCACATTATCAGAGAAAGCATTTTTTCAAACTAAAAACTCGAACAAAATTAATAAACTTTACCAGCAATCAAATTTAAGGACGCATGTGGTAATATAGGCTTTAAAATTACTGGTTATAAAAAAATTAAGCTTCAATTACTTGTAAACTTAAAATTAGAAAATGTCATTAAACTTCATAAATATTAACATAAAACTCTTTTTTTTAAGTTGAAAGTAGTGTATTTCTGGACGTTTTTTTTTTTTTATTTTTTTCCATGCAGATTTTTTTTTTATGGATTTTAAAAAAAAATAAATATTTTTTTATTTTAAAAAAAAAAAAGGTGTAAATAATAACTTTAATAGTATATAGTGTTTATATATTCAAGATTTGTTTCATGTGGTTATTTAAGTATACTGTAAGATGAACCTCCATTTGATGAATTTTCCACATAACAAATTTTTTTTCGGAAATTAGCGACTTCGTTAAATAGAGATCTGACTGTACATATAAATTTCCAAGCACCTTAAATTACAGCATAAATCTATTAAAATTTTATAAAAAAAGACCGAATTAAAATCTGCCGCACTTTTAGAATACCAATTCCTAATAAAGTTACGCTCGCGAAGATCATTTCAATCATACAATTTTCAAAATCCATAGCTGTCCTTTTCAATTCATTATTTTTCTAATTCGTTTTGATAGCGGAGGAAGCAAATAAAAATATGGAACAGTCAGAACAGAGAAAACTGTTAAAACGTGAGAGAGAGACGATCAGTTTATAATGTATTTTTCTTTTCCGTTAAAAATACAAAAGTACTTTCTGTTGCTCTGTAACAAATCATTCGCATGTCAGAGCGGGCTGAAGTCACGTGCATTTAAAAATCAATAAGGAAGTGAATAGTTTATAGTGAAGTGGTGGGAAATCATTAGCCAAACGAAATGAACAGGGTTGATTATAATCCAGTGTTGCACAGAACGTGAGGGGAACAATAAACGGCAGCTTGATCAAAAAACAAAACAAAAAAAAGTGGACAGCAATCACTGTGACGCGTTTGGAGTATGCGCTGATATTCCACTCACGTTGGGTCACTTCACCTCAACCGCAAGGCCACTTTGATCACTACTTACAACAATCTACTCACACCAGGCTTCATCAACAACGATTTGATTTCTTTACTTGATGGTTTCGCTTTTCTTTTTGCCTTCTTTTTTTTATTCTCTTTCTGATTTAGTGCTACAAGCAATACGAAAACGATACAGTAAGATGCAACATTTTACAAACAAATTATCTTTTAAATATATTTAGCTAGATTTACTTAAATCAACAGGATTCGGAGTTTTTTAAAATATTTTTATAACTTGCTATTAGAAGTGAAGGAGAGATAGACAATTATATTAACGTCGCGCTATAAAACAACACGAGAGCTATTGGCAACGAACCTTTGTGATATGGTCGTTCTATGGCGACCATATCTTTGATTGTCAGCGTGAATTAGAGGTGTGGGATTCTCGAAATGAATCGACATTTTAAAATTCTTAATATGACTTTATTAAGAATACAACTTAAATTTCTAACAAATTAGATAAACTTATATTAAGTGAGAATAAACCAAACACACAGCTGTAGTTAAACCTAATCGCGTAACTTGGATCACTTATCTAAATAATTATATTATCCGCCTACTTTCAATTCTGATAATATTACAAGTCCTAATATCAAATAATCAGTCCTACCTTGAGTCAAGATAAGGTTCAATCAATGTTCAGAGACTTTAAGGCACGCGTGCAATAGTATGCATCTTGTAGTAATGGCGAGAAGTCTTGGTAATCTTTTGATAGGCCGTCAATTCACACTTCTATCTTTTCTAAACATAACTTTCTCTAAATTGCCCTCCTGCTTACTAAAACTTCTGTTCTTTTAAAAGTTATCTTATTTGCATTTTACAATTGCATTTCACTTCTTGGATTTGGGTTGGAAAAGATTTGCCATTAATCTTGGCCGTCAAAGAACCCAGAGGTTATGTTACAGAAGAGACGCGTGAGCCCGTCACACCTTGTAATTCTGAACCATGGTCAAGTGATGAGAGCTACACCTGAGTTGACATCTTCCTCTCCTAACTACAGCACCACACGAACGGGAGGACACTGAGCCTCGACGGATTTAATGTATATCGACGTCTTTTATAATGTGGGTACTAGACTCGAACCCACGCCGGCCACGAGCTCGTGACCATAACCACTACGCAAACACAGCCACCTTTTTATATGGAAGTTATTCTTGATCAAATATTAATGACAGTTTAAAAAGTACTTTGATTCTTTTTTTTAAATAATCTGTAATAGTAAATAAAGGAGTCAACGAGAAAAAATAATATACCGTAAAACACGACATATAACGTGTACCTATACTTACAAGCTGATTTTTTTAATTTTTAGGTATATTCGCCGTGTAACGTACACACTCTTTTTTTTTTAGGAAGAAATCTGGAATGTACGTGTGTAATGCTGTTATGTCTTGAAGTTATTTACTTGAGGTATTATTCCACGCTTTTAAAAAAAATAGTATACTTCTAGAACTGCAACCCTTAAAGTGTACAATGTAAGTAATTTCTTTCAGATAAACTGTAAGAGAGATACTTGAAGAAGTCTAATTTTTATTATGTTCATATCTAATTTTTTTTTTTTTTTCATTTTTTAAAGCTATTACTATACCCGGCGCGCGTATAACGCACAAACGTAAATTTCAATCTTACTTTTTGTGTTAAAAGGGCACGTTATACGACGGGTTTTTTGCGTGTACGTTTTTCTTATACTCAGTTGTTTAAAACTTTATCGTTGATACATCATTATCATAAATTGTTTCAACATTTTACAATCTTCAGTTGCCAAGTGGTCATGGTTGTTGACACGAGGCTGACACTGTTCCTATCGCGTCATGGTGGGAGTTCTTGTGCCATTAAAGACCTGTCATGTAGATTTGATTTGATTGATTTGATTGAATATTAACGTCACACTGTTCAGCTACACGAGGGCTTTTGGCGACGGACCACGTAATTTTGAACCATGGTCAAGTGACGTGGACGACACCTGAGCTGGCACCCCCCTCTCCTAACTACCACACCACACCAACGGGAGGACGTTTCAGCTCTCGACAGATTTAACGTGCATCGCTGCCCTACACGGACCTGTCATGTAGAAAGACTGATGCACGTTAAATCTGTAGAGCTCAAAGCCCTCACGTTAGCGTAGTGTTGAAGTTTGAAGAGTGTGGGTCATAATTGTCAATTGACCTTGGTTCGAAATATTGAAGTCCGTTGCCAATAGTCTTCGCATAGTTTTGAAGTGCGATCAATTAATCAATTAAAAATTTTACTATACAAATGATAAATTCTGTAATTAACTTGATTTAAATGCATCTCTTATTTTTAAAGATTCAACCAAATTTTCTAAGAACCCCAATAAAAGATAATGGTTGATTAACGTTATAATAGCATACTGATAGAGTATTTAAACATTTAGATTGTGCATGCCGTTTTTAAAATAGAATATATGTATACAAATTTACAGTTCCTTACTGGCTTAATCGTTCATTAAAAAAAAATAAAGATAATTATAAATTAATAATAAACTAAACTTTTTCTCAAGTTAAATATATGTATAACTTATTTTACAGATGAAATGATACAAGAGTAGGAGCAATGTTTCATAAAGTTTCCAAAATATATTAACTGTAGACATTCTCAAACAGTTTAATTCACTGGTCAACAAAACGGTCAGATCAAAAAAAGGACTATATCTTATTTTCGATAGTCATAACTAATTCACACACCAAATGATTGGATAGCTGCTACTTTCGTTCATATTTATTTGATATAAATAACGGAACCAGTTGGAATCAATGTGAAAGCACGTTTGACTAATGTGTAGGTGTCAAAAATATAATATTGATGTTTGCGCTTAAGAAAACATTAGGATGACGAAGATAAGATGAAATGAGTTTATCACGTGACGGGAATTTTCATAAAATAATCACATATAATATTCGGCGCTTTCTTGAAACAAGTTGGAAAGTATGCGACACAAATTGTGGCTCTCACCATGGCACGCAATCTAATAGCACGCATTAATTCCTTTTTAACTACAAGTTGCTGAGGTTGCCATCGTATGATTGCCATATAAAATACAAATAAGATCACAGTTGAATTGTTCAAAAAAAGGAACAATTACATA
>BMAV01002554.1:324013-337951 GCA_019973955.1 Trichonephila inaurata madagascariensis | reverse complement strand
GCAACAGGTGTTAAGGAACATAAGTCGAAACCGAAAATATCTGAAATAGAATTTATTAATTATAAATTAAATAAGTGAAATGCATTTAAGGTTTTACGAATATACTTTACTAAACAGTTATTGATTGTTTTATTAACGACACGCACAGAAGCAGCGCGAAGGCCATTGGCGACGGATCTCGCAATTTTGAAACGCCCAAGTGACATGGATAACGTCTGAGCTGGCATCTAATTCTCCGAACTTTTAAATCAATTCAACGTGAGGGCTTTGAACTTAAGACATATTTAACATACATCAACCCCTCTACACCAAAACTTGAAACCAAGCGGCGCCAAAACTTGAAACCAAGACTCTGAAGAAGCAAAGCCGATAACTACTGCGTCCTTAATGAATAGTTAAAAAAACGCTGAATAAAATACATAATAATTTTTTACACGTGTTTTCGGCTTAAAGATTAGAATTGAAGTCTTGTGAATTAAATAATTGAAAATTTTATTTAATACCCTATGAGTTATCCATATCCATGTATGGTTCAGAAATGTTTCAGCGGTCACAAACTCGTGGCAGGAGTTATTGAGTCATGTTGACCCAAAAGATCCACCATGTAGAGGGGTTGATGAACGTTAAATCTGTAGAAGGTCAAAGTCCTCACGTTGGCGAGATGTGGACGTTTGGAAAGCGAGGTACAAGTTCAAGTGTCGTTCTCGTCACTTGACCTAGGGTCAAAATTATGTGAGGACCAATAGTCCTTGCGCAGTTTCAGTTTTAAAAAACTTCAATGTTTCAAGTCTAATAGTTTTGAGGAAATGTTAATAATTACTTGCTTTGAAACTAAATAATAAACTCTTATCCAAACTTTCAGAATAATATAATGCATCAAAAGTTATTAACACCGCTCAGTGATTTTACTTTGAGACGGATATTAAAGATAAATACAATTCTCTCAAACAATGATTTCTGTTTAAAATCCATGCTCGGGATTTTCAGTAATTCTGAAATAGACTCAAGTCTTCAATTTTTTTTTTTTTTTTTAAAAAAAAAAAAACAAAACATAACAATTAATTAAAAGCGAAAAGCGTCTTAAAATATTTTTATCTTCAACAAAAGGAATGATTCGAAGTTCGTACAATTTAACTTTACTCTATCATATTTTTCCGAACTAATATCGTATCTTTCGACTCATTCTATGTCCAAAAGTAATATGACAATATGTTTTCTTTCAAATTCACTATCGGAGAATAAACTCTTCCGCGATAGTAGGCCCATGTGGTGAATATCTATAAAACTATCGGAATGTATTTGATTATGTTAATTACAAAATCATTGCTGAAATGATGCGATGAAGATTAAAGCGTAGAAAGAAAAAAAAAGAAAATATACAAAAAAATCCGAAATTGTGGGATGTTAAATTTCGATTAAGATTTCGATTTTCTCTGTTGAGAGAGCATGTAGAAAACAATTTGAATATCGATGCATTTTTGCAACAGTGATCGGCAGCATGGGATCCCAAGCCCTGAACTACGCGACATACCGCCGTAGAGTAATTGATCTCAGAACAATAAAAAAGCGATCCTTTTTTAATGTTATATATACATTTTTTGGAGCACACATTCTTCAAGTAGAAGCGGTGCCGAAGCCAAGATTTAAAAATAAACGTCTACTTCTACATGTTGTGTGTGAGTGAGTGTTACCGAAGCCGAGTTTTTTTTAGCAGTATCATTAATGAAACCTACGAGTCCATTATTTACCAAGCTCGTGTAAAAAAGAACAAACTTTAAAAAAAAAAAGATTCTTTTCCCCCCTCGGGATTTGTGGACGATTCCAATAGATAAAAAGAACAAATACACAGAAGTTTTATTTTGACAAACAAACATTTCGGCACGTGGTTTTAGTATCTACACGATAAAACAACAATGTCACCAATAAGAAAAGTTCAAATTATGAAAACACAAACATTTGAAAAATGGATTCTAAGCCTATTTTTTCTTCCTTCCAAAATATTAAATGACGAGATTCAACCCGGTAACTAATTACTGGATATATTTTACGTACAGGATCCAACCTTGAAATACAATTTCCATAACTGCATCTTACAAAACAAAAATATTAACTGATACTCATTTGATGATTTATGCTTTTCTAAGCAAAGCGATTTACATTGTCGCTGCATTATTGCCCGTATGAATCTAACAATCACTTGCCAGAAAATTATGTTTCTTTTATAGAAAATCATATTTTCCCCCTTTTTAAAATAAAACTTCGTGTACTTAATTAAGCAGATTATTAAGCTATTTCTGTGATACACTCATAACTTCTTAATTTTAGTTATATCTATTACAAAGCAGTAACAATTTAAAGTGAACAGTTATAGCTCATGCAAGCAGTATAACAGCAAATAAATCTTAACTACATATTGCCAACTATACCAATTATTTGAATATTTCTCGTTACAGTTGTAAAGAAACATTTAAATTAGCATAAAAAAATACATTTTCTGTCTCATAAAAATAATTAATACATTAAGTTGGAGTATCACGTAAATTAAAAATAGATGGGATGCTTGAAATTTGATACACATCTTTGAAAAAATAGTGACGGACTACATGCACTACCCCGTTTATTGATAAGTAAAAATGAATAGCTAAGAAAAGAAACACGTTTGAAATTTAAATGCAGATACGTGTAATGTTTTTGGACTTATGTAACAGAGATTCTACATTAAAAATGTAAAGGTGCCTTATGTAGTTATTAGTCGGATTTAAATCAGGAAAATTTAAAGAATAAGCGTACTAGTCTCTGAGAAGTTAATTTTTTTTTTAGCTCTATATGCTTGTTGGGTGATTTCGGTTCCCTACAGGTGAAAAATAGAAATGTTCACTGGTGATCATTTTACAATGAATCACATTTAAAGAAGAATAACATTTTTTTTCATAGCACTTGTACTGCAACATAACAATTAATGTTATTTTTTAAAACTTTCCAGTCAGAAGTGTAATTAAATAAAAGAGAATAAATTATTTTTTTAATAAAAATCACCAGAACGCACAAATTTGGTTCTTTTAGAAAGAAAACAAAAATGTTTTGGAACAAAGTATCTTCATTAATAAAATTTTCATCAAATATTTTAGCACTTCAAATAAAAATGATTCTTACATTAACAAATTATTTTGTCAGATTTAACCACTATAAATCGCAAATAGCATTGCGATGAATCCGAAATGTGTGAAGATAAGCATGTCTAACTCCTTAATATTATTGACATTCAGTTTTATTCAAAACTATATATACCGTAAAATCCGGCGTATAACGCGCACTTTTAACACAAAAAATAAGATTGAAATTTAAGGGTGCGCGTTATACGCCGGGTATAAAAACGATACCTTTAAAAATTACAAAAGAGATGAGTATAAAAATAAATTTACTTCTGCCTGTATAGAAATACTGTTTATGGCTTGCCTTATGAACTAAAACAGTTGTAGTTCTAGAAGTATACTATTTTTTCAAATGTCTGGGTTAAAACCTCGAATAAATGACTTAAAAACATAACAGCAATGTATACTAATATTTCAAGTTTCTTCGTAAAAAAGGGGGTGCGCGTTATACGGAGAAAGTACCTAAAAATTAAAAAATTCATCTTCAAAGTATAGGTGCGCGTTATACGCCGGATTTTACGGTACTTTACGTTAACACAGTTTTTATGAATATAAAATATAAGAAAAAAACCATCTATTTAAAAGACGTAAGTTAATTTTTTACTCAACGGTTATAAATATAACCTTTTAAAAAGGAAACATTTTAAATATATTTAATGTATTTAAAATTTTCAATAAAGTCCAACCACTGAACTTATACGGTATTAAACTTTTATTTTCATTTAGATAAAGTAAAAAAAAATTATTAAATAAAATAAAATGCACGTAAATATGAATATACTTCTAAAAGCAGTATTCTCTCAATTCATGAGGGACATTAAGAAAAACTCAATAATTAGTTATTTTTCAAAGCAAAGCTTGAAATTTTGTTTATAAATACATATTTCTCATCCTTAAGTACAACTCAAAGAAAGCCCAGAACAAAAGTATTAGTATGCGTTAGTAAATAGATTTATTTGCACTTGGAAAGTGGAGAGCAGTTTTGCGTAAAAAAAACTTAATGGATCTCTAGAGAGACATTGTTGCTGACTAGACGTAATAAGTTACGTTAATAATGTTTAAGGTTCATTTTCTTTACAGTGTATGCAAAGTCGAAAGTTCTTTAGATGTAAAATTAAAATTACGCATGATTTACCTACATAAGTAATAAATGAAGACCATTCGAATGTCGTTATAGAAAGCCTGAATAAAATGCTGAAATCAGGATAATCACTATTATGGGGCTTGTGAGACATAATAGTCTAATTATATTTACAAAAACTAAGTTCTAATTATTATTCCTGAATCTCTCGCTTTTAACTAAAAAATTAACTAGTGAAAACAAAAGGATATTTTTTTTCTGCTAGAGGAAACAGTGCAAAATTACTTAATAAATTAGAACATACATATGTTACCTCTTTCCGAAACGAATAACAAAGTTTTATGCAATTCACTTTCATTACTTTGATTGAAAATATGACTAGGGGTATAATTCCATCTATCAATTAGTCCCATGTATTTTGTTGATAAGGAAAAATAAATGTCAGCAGTTTAAGACAAGAAGAAAGAAATTTATGCTCTGATTATTATGATACAAGGTCTAAAAAAAGTTTGTAAGAAAAGTTTGATTATATCTTAAGTTTCTGATGGACTATATATTATAAATTCTCTTGGGGTAGCACCTCTCGAGTTAAGGTTTATTTTAAAACGTTAATCTTAAAGGTCTATTTGAAAACTCTTTAAAATATTGACACTACAGATAGCGATATTCGTCACATCGTGAAAGAAAGAAGAAAAGAAAAAAAAGATACTTTTTGGCAAGGGTCCTACTCAAATACAACCAGAAGCAAGGGCAAGTGAGGTCAAAGTTATACTGCGTGGCATAGCAAATGGTATTTCCCCACGATATTTCGTCGTAAATTTCTAGTTCCACACTATTTAAAAATATTATGAAGAGTTGTTTAATGTAGAGATGTCCATTTATTTTTTGAACGAAAACTAATAATCTTTTGTTTAAGGTATCCGACTACGTTCGAAAGCGTGATTTTGCAAAAGCATATAAATGGATAATATGTATGATATTTAGTGTCACTTAGATTAGAAAACGTATATAAAATTGTTTTAAGAATACTATTACAATAAAAAATTATTTAAGTACAATAATTTGACAAAAAATGAACATAGAATGATCCATTTTCAAAACATTCTCCTACAGAGGGGAGAAATTTTAAGAAAAAAACGCCGATAATTATTTTATTTGGTGATAACTCTGGAAATAATGTGAATTTTTCAAAAATCCTATAGTTGAAACTCTCTGGAGAAGTCTTTACTTTATCTAAGCACACACACACAAAATATTATTATTATAGAAGCATTTTTTTATAAAAGGAGAACGTTTTGAAAAAAGGTTATTCTAAGTTAATTTTTTGCCAAAATATTATATTTAAATACATTTTTTTTTGCCATAATGTCCTTAAAACAATCTTATACGTGTATCCTAATCTAAGTGACACTAAATATCATGAAAATTATCCATTTATGCGCTTTTTTAAAATCACGGTTCCGAACGTGGTCGGATACCTTAAGAATTTACGCTTTTTGTATGTTACTTTTCTCTCTTCAATTTTTAAAGTCATCTTACAGTTAACAGAATAGTAATTATAAATGAAATCAAAAGACAAGTGAAAAAAAAATATTCTGAAGGAAATAATTTTTAAAAATTTTAGCAATAAACCTCGAAATTCACTAATTATGAAAGAATGACGACTCATAAGATTTACGCATAAAATAGAGAGAAAAAGCTTTTGCTCCAAATGGGATTAAATTCCTTGTTCCTATCTTTTTGTTTAACAACATAAAGTTAAATACTTAAGAATCTTGATAAAAATTACTTAGATTCATATTTAATTTTTTCGATTATCTACGAAAAATTAATTTGATTCTAGAATACTAAGTATGAAATCGAACCCTAATAGTTTTTAATTGTACAGTACGATTGATCTGAAGGTTATATTAAGGAATTTATAGGAGAAATAGAAAAGAATAGAAGTAGAATTATATGAACGAGTAATAAAAAAAATATATATTTCATATTTTATAATTTTTTAAATTTTCCTAAACACCAAACAGCTCCTTTTCTAATTTATATAACAGTTAAGTACCACTAATTAGGATAATAGAAAAGATCGCTTAATAAACTAAAAAGAGCCATACACTTTTTATATTCATGGAAAATGTAATAATAATTGTCACTGAAAAAAAAAAGAGAAAAAATACACAGCTTTAAATTAAAATGTATGTTAATAAGACAATAGTTAGGGGGAAAAAAGCCTAAACTTAAGTGGTATTAAAAAACGATAGACAAGAAAACTCCATATTTTTATACTCATTTTTATTTTAATTGCCTAAAAAAGGAAAATCTATTAGATTGTCTTGAGGACTAAGGTACAATAGTAATTAAAAATGGTTAAAATATAGCACGGTTTTTGCATTTAGTCTGTTTTAATGAAGAGGTAAAACAGTTATGCTTTCTTTAAAAAAGCTAATTTTTTGACTTAAACTGAACTCTTTTTCCTTTACCCAAGCATCAGTACATTCTAAATTTAGTCGAATTTGAACAATGAATAAAAGAAGTTCAAAGGCGTTTTATTACCGTGGTAACGAAAGTATTTTTAAGTTACCAGCAAGTCATCTTAAGCACAAATATGACATTGACATTGAATAAAAAGTGATTAAAAAAGGCAATGTTACAATGAGGGCCTTTTTTAATTATGTATTCACTCAATTTTCAAACCACAAACAATTAAGTACCAAAAACTGATTTTTCCATTTTACAAATTTTTCTTAATTCAAGATAAAATTCAATTTGTCTATTATAGTGTGAAAGAAGGGGGGAGGGGGAATATTCGGCATTGATCGAAGAGAAAAAGGAGTGACACTTGTAGTCCCCTCCAAGTTTTTGCACGGGAGAAGGGGTTGCGGGCTACCACCGGCCGAATATTCCCCCAGCACACAAGCCCGCTTTCACCATGACCGATTGCAGCAAGTGGGAGAGGGGAGCTCCAGGAGAAGGAGGATGAGGAGCAATGTCGTAAAATGCAAATCAGGTGTAGCGGAGTGTGGCGTAAAGAATCTGATCTTTATACGTCCACGCGTTATTTCACTTCCTTCAGTAAACAATTGAGGCGCTGATATATCAAAGCGCGCGGTCGGGAGCTTTACGAAAGGAATTGATCAGCTTCTACGAGGGGTTCGCGCTCGAGTTGGGACAAAAAAAAAGGGCAATAAAAGGTACATCTGCTTCAGTTCTAAAGCTCTTTCTTTCTCCATTACATGGGAGCAGGAGAAAAGAGTCTATAAAATGGATGTAACTCGCATTTAGCAGGTGGGTGAAAAGGTGAATACTTCGTGAGAATTTTGAAGTTGATTTTATTTTTAAATTTCAAATGAAATACGCATTATTCAAAGAATTATTTTATATACCATATTAATATTTTTTATAAGTGTGAAGTACTGTTAAATTAATTAAGATTCGAAATAATTTTAAAATTTTGATTAAAAGCTGTAAAGAAAAGTTTAAAAAATTAAATCAACAAATATTGTCAGCAATAAATTTTTAAATGATCTTACTTTTTATTCTGAATCACAAAGTATACGGTATATATACTTTAACATTATATATAAAAGTGTAAAAAGTAGCAAGTTAGTTACGTCCATGATAGTTCTCTAACTATATTTAATTTCTCTGATATTATTTCAAATTCGATGTTATCTGCTTTAAGTTAGAACTTTATCTTAGAAGAACACTGAATAATTAACAATGACTTAATCTAATCTAGAGAAAATATTACAATGTCTTTTAGATTTAAAATGAAAAGCAAATTAAAATTAATTCATCATTTGAGACTGTAAAATTGTATTTAAGATAGAGAACTATTAAGCATTTTTGCATTCATTATTCACTTCTACAAAGCTAATGTAAATGGAAGCTACTTTCGATTTAATGCGCAATATAAAAGCAAGCTGTAAGCTAAGTTCATAACGAATTCAAACAATTCAACATATAAATATATAAGTTAAAGACAAAGAAACATTTGTTAATAAAGACAATTACTATTAACACTACGAATAATCTTTACATATTCAATGCTTATAAAATTAAATAAATGAATGCGCTTTTTAAAAGGAAACAGGCGAGAGAAAAAAGAAAAATGATACTAAGTCTTTAAAAAGACACATGCGGGATTTCTAATCATCTAAACAAGCACAAAAGTTCTATACATTTATTTAAAGTTATTCTCTTCAGATAACCTGTCCACACACTTTAAGATATTCATTTTCCGAGATCAGGTTTTTTCCCCCCGAAGCCACATCCGAAAAATTCCGAAAATTTCAAAGATATATGAATTCTAAAAGTGATAACTCTTTTTAAGATATGAATAATCCCGTCAGTAAGATGTCATGCATTTATAATTGAGTTTGATAAAGTACTAAGGAAAGTTTCTGAAGTGGGGCGAAGTCTCTCCGTCCAACTTGGAAAGTTTTCCAAGTTGGGACGTGGGAGGGTTTGAAGCATGAGGAGAGATGCGGGTATCGTATCGAGGGAGGTGAAAGAAGAGTGAAAAGTTTATTTACCGAGTACATGCCGGGTGTGGAACCTCCAAGCATCCCGATTCGGGGTAGGGAGTCCACTTTTTTGGTGACGGGCAGGTAGCAGTGCTGCGATCCATAGTAGCTACCACCGACGGACGAGACGGCGGGGACGACGCCGCCGCCACTGCCGGATGTCGGGGACGCCATCGTGAGGGCGCCGGACGGTTCCTCCTCCTTGATGGGCTGAGGGGGCGAAGAAGATTGTGGAGAATACTGACGAAACGTCACATGGGGCGAACCCTGTGGGTGGTGATGGTGCTGATATTCGAGGCAGGACTGCATCCGACGGCCGACAACACGGCCGGTGTCGAAGACAGTCCGTACGATTCAATGACAGCAGTGGGATGTCCAGTGGTCAGTGTGTGTGGTGGCTCAACCACTACCAGAGAAAAGAAGGCGGCGTCCGGCGGGAGCAACGTGGGCCGGTGCGAGCGCGTCCGGGCGATGTTGCTGTGTGACTACCGGAGTCTAGAGTGACGGAGATGGGCGCAGCGCTCCAAAGAAGAACGGCCTCTCCCGCTCGCATTTCGTACGGAGCGAAGTGATTCAAGGAAAGGACGGCGGCTGCGCTCTGACTTCCAAGTCTCCGCCCTGCCAGCTCCGGAGCATATTTGTACAGCGCTTCGCGGTTCTACATCGCCAGTCTCCAATTGGACGCCGAGGCTACGCGCTCGCCTCCGCGCTCACAGGCCTTTTTTACTCCTCACTTCACTTGCCGGACAGATCGGCCCACCTGCCGCTCACAATGGCGGGTATTCAAATGGCTCCAAGCACTAATCGGTGCGCGATCGCTCCGATATTTGGCATAAACACTTCACAAGTTCGGGGTTTCTTTTGAAATTTTATTACAGAAAAACACAAATAAAGCCAATAACCCCAACAAAGAGTAAATAAAATAAAATTCTTAAATAAATGTAATTAAAAAGTTAAAAAAAATGACACTAAGTACAGGGTAGGGAGGGAGTAAAACATGAATTCATAACACAAAAAATTTCCGAAAAAATAGTAATGAAATAAAATGTTGAATTCTGTGCGGGTCTGTTTTAGTTTCTCTGATAAAAATAAAATCATGGTGATGTTACACTTTTTCTAATATATTTTATTATTTTTTGAGCCCGTAAAACCACAGAAACGAAAGAATTATCAATAAATAAAAACTTTTTTTTTTTTTTTTGAATACAATCCCGCATTTCTAAGAATTTCAAATTTTACGTCCTAAAGTAAAGAAGGTGAAGATCGTACCAGCGCGCGAAAAAAAATAATAAAGGACGAAATGGGGCAAAGGAGACGGAAAATAAAAAAAAATCATTTTTTTTTTCGCGTGTAGAAGGGATTTTTTTTTTCAGAAAATTCTTTCTAATGGGTGGGGTGGGGAGATGTAATCTTACTGTGGACTCGGGGCGTTTTCTTTTCTTTTTTTTAATACTTTTTTTAGCAAGGAAAACAATTTGAAATTTCAATACGAAATAATATTTTATCACATTAAAGCTCATGAAATTATAGCAAGCTGTTCAAAAATGTATTTTATTTTCCCAAAATTGGTGTCAAGACGATAAGAATTTTTTTTTCTGGGGGGGCGGAATACATTCAAATCTTTTTTTCCTTTCTATCTTCTGAGGAGAGAAGTGAAGAGAAAAATTGCATATATAATTTTACATTTGAATTATATATAATTCTGATACGTCACTTAATATAAAATCTGCTTAATTCTAATTTCATTATTGTCTCTTGACAAGAGGAACCAAGTACATTGTACAAAAAAGTTAAGTTTTTGAATGTTTTACAGTTTGCGTGATAACATACATTTCCTCGCGATTGTGCACGCACGCACACGCTCTTATGTAATACAGCAAATAAATTATAAAAACAAACATATTGTAAAAACTATTCTTGGTTTTACTTTATACTGCCTCCTTAACCAACCCTCATTTTTAAGAAGACGTTAATTCTGGTAAGTGTTCAAAGCAAATTTTAAATTTCATAACCTCCGAATGAATTTCATACATTCAATACATCTTGGAGCAAGAATAAAATAAACAAAGTTAAAGTTGAATGATTTTGGAAATTGTGTACAACTAATTATACGTTTTCTCAGTCTGTACTATTTTAAAGCACAATACTGATTTTTTATCTCTATGCCAGCCACATTCATTTTAAATTTAAAAAAAAAAAATCTTCGTATAAAAGCAATAAATAACAAATTTAGTTTGCTTTCCGAGGTATTTGATAACTCAACAAATAAATTTAAGTACTTTAAATTTTAAGATGCGTTTTAACGTGGAAAAAAATAATAAATTAATTTTAATATTTACCATTCGGTTTAATGAGTGCTTCAAAATCTGTTTATTTTTATTCTATTCTCGAAGTAAACAAAGAACCGTAAGCGAAAAATAAACAAACTTAATAATAGAGTCCTTTGAATTACGATTATCAGGAACAATAAAAATAAAATATGAATTAATAAAATAAAATGTTGATAAGGCTCTTGTGAAAGCCTAATGTTTAATCAATGACCATGTTGGCGTGCAACACGAGTCACTAAACATAAAAAATAAATAAAAATAATTAGCAAAATTATAATTTAATGTACAAATTTATGTGTAAGCTTGAGACTTTTACATGAAAATTGCTACTAAATCATTACACTGAAATTAGCAATCATCAACACTAAATATAAATAACTAAGAAATATAATTTAAAGTTTTTTTTAATGAGATGATTTAATTTTTCTCCTTTTTATGTAAATAATTAAAAAAAAAAATACAACAGATTTTGAAAATCTTTAGTTATACAGCAGGTTATAATAATAATTTTTTTTAATAATTTAAATGCATTCAAAATGAATATGGCTCTACTTTTTCCCTTTCACTCGAATAATTTCATTAAATAAAATATGATCTTTAAGTGAGAATGATAAGTATTTTTTAATTTTTTTTTCTTTCAAGTTTACGCTTTTCTCTTTAAAAAAAAAAAAACTAGAATTTTTTTTTTATCAATTTAATAAAGAAATTAATATTTCTAATTGGAAATTAAAAACTATAGATTTTCAAAGAAATTCGTTACTCAATATGCTTTAATAAAATACATTAATAAACTAACTAAACTAATAAAAGCATTTCAAATGTTTTCTTTAAAAAATGCGTATTCGATTTTGGCAGTCGAAGTTGTAATTTCATTCACTTCTTAAATGAATAATTCCAATTCGATTTTAGTTTGGATTAGTTCTAATTAAAAATTACCTTATCGAGCTGTGTTATTTGTTCTATAATTTATATCACATATTAGAAAAACATACTCTTTATAATTGTAATTTAATGCAATTAATAATTGCTAGTACATTATTTCAGTTTATCAATTCACGTTTCGAATTTTTAAATATAAAATACACGGCCTTTAAAATTTTTTATCGAAGTTCTTTAAATACTCTACGAGCTTTCTTTCTTTTCTTTTTTTAAAAAATCTTTCTAAAACTTTGTCACCATCAATTTATGAACTTATTTCTTCAATTTCTTTACATAATTCTGATTAAATATTTCCGCTGAATATATGAAATCAGCTGAAATGTTAAAAAATGGTATCAAGTACTTCTAATGAACCAATATTTGTGAATTTTTTTTTTTAAATATAAACAAACCCGTAGAAATTCTCAAAAGTAGATACAACTTACGAATTTCTGTGGTTTTTCCTGCTGTTCTATACTAATTAATAACTTTATTAAAATTCCAACAATCGAGTTAAAGCTATTTAAAGCAATAATTAAATCTTACAACTGAAATTATTCCTAAACAGCAATTGTACTGTACTATTTTCCGCTATGTATTTCGTCTTTAAAGAAAAATCAACACACGCAATAAATCTCAATTAGTGTATTAATCCGAATCGAACGGGACATCGAAAGTAACGCGACACCAAATTTTTTCATAAAACTATTTAGAAGGAAAAAAAATAATCCACATTTTAATAATTCCGAGCCATTTATTTATCATAAAATTTCAAAGAAAATGCCGGCTAAGCATTTATTTAATAATAAATAATAACACAAATTACATTCATGGCAATAAAATTAAGCAACGAAAAACAAAATTAGGTAATATTAGGAAAGTAACAAGAAGTAAATTAAAAAAAGGAACATTCCATTACCAAGACCTTCTTTATATTAGCACGAGTCACTTTTTTAACGGGCAATAATTAGTCGAAAAATATCGCGTTATATTAGGGATAATACGGTAGATTCACGGAGAAATATGTTAGAACCAATGTGAATACATTGCTGTGATATTTTCAGAGCTGTCCCTCAGTGTTCAGTTGTGAAACTTCTTGATAATCATTAATAAATGTCAACAGTAATATGAGGCTAAAAAAGTATAAATCTAACCGGTTTAACACAAAAATGTTTAAACATATTCTTTATATTAAGGTAATTCAGTGGAGTATATAAGGGGAGGGCTGAGAGTTCAACCCCCTCCCCCTATAAACCCATAAACCAATATTTTTTTTAAAAATAGAAATTACTCCACGGCGTTTTCATCTACGAGGTGTTTAGAATGTAAATTCCTCCCATAAGAGAGGTGCGCCATAGAAGTGATCAATAATAATTAATGCTATTTGAAATATTTTATAAAAACATTTTTAAAAAACTAATATTAAGATGCTTTATGAAATCATAAGATTACAGAAATTTATTATATATATAACCGTTCACTTATTTTTAAAATTATTAACAACTCTTAGGAGTCTAAACATTGTCTTTGGATACCCATAAAATGTATTTGGCGCATGAAAGAAATACGTTCATAAGAGCAATTCAACCAATGGGAACAACGATTTAGCTTTTATTTGTACAACTTTTCACAATATATTTGATAGTTGTCGCAAGCTATTTGAATAATAAAAAAAAATAAAAAAAAAAAAAAAAAAATTTTTTTTTTTTTTCAATATTTTTTTTGAAAAATTGTTTGTTTGTATATTAAATAAATTAACTAGAGAGCCTACACACAAACTCCATATTGTTCTGCATGAAACACTGAAAATTATCGATAGATAATCTGAATAAGTTTTGAAAGGAATGCAAATGATATTTGTTCTTGATTATAGCTTATACACCACACAGTAAAATTTTGGCTGAATAAAGCAATTTCGAAAGCTCCCCGCTCTC
>BMAV01002554.1:277533-311904 GCA_019973955.1 Trichonephila inaurata madagascariensis | reverse complement strand
GTTATACTCTTCACTTGACCATGACCACAGTTTATAAATTCGTAGTTTATCGCCAAAGTCTTTTTGTTGCTTCAAAGCGTGATTATTTATAAACAATCAACTAATCAATCTTTAAATAGTAATAAAGTGAAATGTGTTTTTCATGAACATATACGAGAAAGTGACCAAAACATAAGTAAATAAAACAAGAATCTCATATTTTTAGTTTAGAACATATCCACTTTGCCCCATTTTCAAAATGAATTAAATGACGCAGAGTATGTATTTAAAGGGAAAAAGAAGATAAACATAATTTTATGAAAAAAATGTGATGACAAAAATAGTTTCTATTTTAAATATGAATTATGTTTAAAAAAGACTTGCTGATAATTATTACTTTTGCGGAAATCAATCTCTTTTAACTGCGAGCTATGTATATACACACACATACATAGATACATGGATACACACACTCACACATATATATAACTTTTTGCCAATAGTTTTCTTTACTACATGCGGACAATCTATATCCTCTACTTCATATATTAACTTATGCAAATTATACAAGTGACTGGAGATTACTGGAGATTGCTCAAATCTTTCAGTCAAAGACTTCTGCATTCGATGACTGGATAAATTTTACACAGGAGATTCCTCCAATCGACTCCTCGATCTTAAATGCCACAATGTATTCTTTTGAGGAGTCGTTTCACCGCCCGAGACAAATTATTGCCGTGAAAAATCTCCAGGAGCGAAGAGGTTTGGTTAAGAAAGCAGAGAAAACAAACGTTTAATAAAGTGTCGCAAAGGCCCAGTCGAAATCCCTCAATTTAACTCCAGGAGAAAAGAAATTTATATCGGGGCGGACTTTTATTTTTCCCGGCGCAAAAGATCGGCGTCTGGAAAATTTCAATAGCGTCTCCTCTGGCAGGAAGAATTGTAACACTGCCATTGCAGACTCCGGATAAAACCCTATTCAAAAAGCTTTAGTTTGAAGGATTAGAGGCCGTCTTCGAAAGCAGAACAGAAGAAGATTTTATAAGCTTTCCCCGGACTGCGCTAAATAGAAAAGGGGAGGGAAAAAACGAGGAGATATCTCAGCTGTTGTTGAGTAAAAGGACAAAGGGTTTACTATTTCGCTTAAAGGATTAGTCTAAGCTAACTTTGAGATAATTGCAAACCCTTTTTGAATTAATTGCAGTCTCCAATTTCTAGTGGAATCGACTCTCCAATAATGTTGCTAAATTTTCTTTTGCTCTTTTCTGTAACAAAACACGAGCCCAAAAAATTAATTACTAACACCTGGAGACGAAAATATTGTTTATAAATATTTCCATACATGTAAAGAGAGAGGAAAAAAAACTGTAATAATTAAATAACGATAAAAGCTATTGCTAAAACCTCTTATGTTCAAATCAAGAGCCAAAGATTTCGAGCGGATTCCGAATCTTATTAAAATTTTAACCAAGTCTTTTCGAACGTTCTATTCAAAAGCTCTGGTAATGTTGAGTGGGTATAATAAAAACTCGCGATGAAGGCAGCTTTGAAAAAAGAAAAAAAAAAAAAAGGAACAGAAAAAAAAAGAATCATTCGACATTTCTTTCTCGATTCTCATAGAATCCTTCAACGTTGTTTTGTTATTTTTATTCACACAGACAACCTACTTCTATTGAATTCTGTATTTTTCAAGTTTTCGCTAGATTGGAGGAATAAATTTAGATCTCTCGGCTTGTCTTTGTTTCACGCGGTAACAAAACAAAAATTAGTCATTAGAAAGAGAACGGTAAAAGAACAAAGGCGGAAGAGGAAACAAGAGAAAAATGGAAAAGAAATTATTCGGGGGATTTACTAACAAAAATTTCCATGAAATGAAATAAAATAAACCACAATAATTCGAAATAAAACTATAAATATAACAAATATAACATTCCTTCTATATATGCTTTATACTTATATTATTGAATGTCTCATTGAATTATTTCTGCAAATTTGTATATACAAAGAGAACTTAACAAGGAATGATTAGAAAATTTAAATAATGCATCCTTTAAAAGACCTTTGCGCATATATATAAATATATATATATATATATACAAAGGGCATCCATATTTTATATTTTAAATTCTATTATTTTAATTTCTAATATTTCCTTTCCAAAATCTTATGTCTGGTTATTCGATTTTTTTTTTCAGTTTTGATAATTATTGTTTATTCATTTCTCTTTACTAGAGAATTTTGACTATATATATATATATATAGAGAGAGAGAAGGGGTAAAACGCGCGAATGTGTGTGTAGCAAAACATGTTTTTCACAAAAAAGTGTAAGTTAATATACTTTATCTACCTATCTATATATACATACTTTGACGAAACAAATCGAAGTATAAATTTATACTGCTTGTGATAAACATGTTTTCTAAGTTCACTTTTACCTTTTATAAGAAAAGAAATACGGCAGAAATTTATGATAGAAATTTTAATTATCGTGAAATGTAGCCAGTACTACATATAATTAAAAACATTCAAAGTCGTGTTACATTAGCTTCATGAAAAGCTAAATAACAAATTAATTGAAATTTACAAAAGCAAAAACAATCTTATTTTCAAAACAAACGTCTAATATTTCAACGTTCATAAAATAATAATTTAAATTAATGGAAGATTTTTTTTAAGTAATTTTACCATTATCTGGCTATTAAAATTCGAACACATTTTGCAATTAAGGTTTAATGAAAAAAACTTCTTATAAAGGATAAAAATTTAATGGTAATTAATAAACAGCAACGATGAGATTATTCCGCGGAAAAAAATTTTAGTATCAAACATTTCGTAAAAAGCACTAACTGTCGGTAAATGTAATCTCATAATGGATTTTAATTTTTTTTTTCCAAACAACTATGCCCTTTTCAAATTAAGGAAAAATCATTGTTATTATTGAAGCCTACATGTTTTTGATGCATAGTTAGCAAAGATCACGAGAATATGAAAACATACATATTGTACATTTATTATGTTGTAAGCTATTATTATACCATTATAAGTCAAAATACCACGAATAACGCCATTCTCTAAGAGCCATCTAGGTCACACACACAAAATAATATATTAATAATGAAATAAAACTAAGTAATTTATCAAAAGGAATAGTAGCAAAAGTTTTAATTTAAAACAAAAGATTTTTCAGTTTTATTATACGAATACAAAGAGTTAAAAGTTTATTCGCAGTAATGTGTTTGGTTTTTTTGGTTCCAATTGTACAATTACAGACAGGTCTGTCTTTCCAAAAGAAAAGACTGAAGTCTAGAACTTGCAGTAAGGAGAGTAATAGCTTTCATCAGCAATGGATTCCCAAGAGTACTTAAAGTGCGATTGGTTATAAAAGCAAGGTTGATAATTTAAAAAGAAATAATTTCATCAAGATTTCTATGAAAAAAAAAAAGAGAAAAGATTCCCACGTTTAGATATAGAAAGGAATCAGTAGTTGCAATTAAAAAATATATGTGATTCTGAAAATTGTTTATTAGTTGGAATTAAACTTTTTTTAGAAATCAGTATATCAATTCTAATAAATTTTACGTTTTTCACTCAAACATTTACTTTTAACCATTTTATTTATTTAACTTACAATCACTTTGATATCACAATAAATTTATTTCTGAAAACATAAAATACTTTTAGTTTTCATCATTAGTCTTATTGATCTTTAAATTTAAGTATTTGTATCTTTGTAAAATATAGAGAAAAATTTACAACCACTCTTGCAATATACTAAATGTACCTTACAGCAAGTATGAGCTACAATAGATTGAAAGTAAATCTACAATGCAATCATATTTTGTTTTTTCTTTCTTTTTTTTTGTAATCGATGTACTTATTGATCACAATTTCAATTGTTACTACTTAAAGAATTTAAAAAATAAATACATGCTCTCTCTTCCGTAAGAAGATATTAATTTAATTTTCAATAAACATTTTTTGAAGGAGGGCCGTGGATGTTTATACATTGTTGTTAGACAAAATAAGGCTAAAAAAACTTTAAATAGTATTTAAAACTTTTAAAATATAGAGAACACGAGCTCCATTTAAAGATTTTTTTTTAAAAATTCCCGAGTAAAAAATGTTTTGCACAGTATTTTATTTACAAAATAGATATTATCTTTCAAAGAGGACTAAAAAATGAGTCAACACTTTTTAGGGAGAAAAAAACTAAACATTGTTGCAAATAATTCTACATAAATTTTAATCTCTCTCTCTCTAATCCTAATGTTTACGAAGGATTAAAAGTTTCTATTACCTGAAACTGAAATTTAAAGTTCACAGTTCTTATTTAAGAATCTTTACACATACAATTCAATATATATTGAATTAACTTAACGGTTATAGGTTAATCCTATGTACGTGTGTGTGTGTGTGAAATATCTTACTTTACATTTGATATTTACATTTTAAAAAAATTAGCGCAACAACTTTCTATGAAAATGCAGTAAAAGGACGATTTAAATTTCAAGATATGAATAATTTAAAAACTAGAATAAAAATTCCATAAATTAATTCTAGTATTAAGAGAAAATGCAGTAAATCGAATTCTGAAAAATTAATTAACAGACAATTCATTTTAACGTCCTATAATACACCACTGTACTAGAGCAAAAATAAGTTGTGAAAATTAGCGCGAATATGAATAATTCCAGAATATGGAGTTCTAATGGCTTAACAATCGAAATCCATAAGTTGTAAAATGTCTGGATTGGATATCTTGGCGCAGAAGAGAGATAATTGTTCAATAAAATTTTATTTTAAGCAACTTTTAATATTAATAAAATTAAGATTTCATAAAGGACGCTTGCGATAACGGGGATTAACGATTTGAGAGATATGAAATAGAATTATAAATAGTAGGTATTTACTTTTGCAATCTATCTGTATACAGCGGTAGATCTTTTTAAACGAAAGCGGTAAATCGGAGGGATCAGCAGATAGGAAATGTCGAAATTTATTTTGCTACAAATGCATTGGCAAGACTAAACTTCAACCGTCTTTAAAATAGAAAACGGAAATTCTTATGTTTTTTGACTAACCCATCTGTTGAGTTTTAATACCAAGGCTTAATCTTAAAATCTTCCATTCTTTCCGAAATCTCTTTTCTTAAACCGTATTCTACTAGTGTAAATTTTCTCTATTTATAGAATTTAGAATTATTAAAAAGAATGCCAACGTTGAATTCAAATGAGAAATGTTTGTGTAAAAATATAATGCTCCAATTTTCCAATTTACAAAACGATTAAATGTAGAACACTAAAAAAATTGAGCAAAACCTTTATGCACAAAGATATATTTGTCTTATAATATGCCTAATACTTTTACAATAATCATCTTCAACTCGTCTCACATCTAATTACTACAGTTGCATTTGAATAATAACGCCTATTTGCAAATATCACGGTTCCTTCACTAGCTGAGGTTATCATATGATACAACGTCATAAAGTAGCCCCAGAGGTAAGTTTAAGGAAACGAGTAAGAATCCATTGCAATACTAATTACTTTTGTTGGAATCAGTCGATTTTTTTTTCGTCTCATACATAAAATGTGTCTATACTTTGCCTTCTTGTAAAATTAATATTTACCTATCAAAATAAAAATTAAAAAAATGGCGAACTTATAAAATATTTCAACATTTTAAAATCGCAGTATGATAAATGTGGATACACGTATTATAACCCCCTGAAATTATTTTGATATTGAGATATTAGCATAGCGATATGCATACCGAAATCATCTTATTATATAATAAAGCAGGAGGGAGATTCAGCATGCCAATACACGAAGCATACTACAGTGTACAGTTGGAAATATCAAGTTAGAGATGAACAAGGTCGCAGCCATTATCCAAGAAATCCTTAAGAACAGAGTGAACAAAATACTTTAACCTATAAGAAAACGAAAAAAGTAAATTCACCGCCTTTTCTGGAAAAGCCTTTTTTTGCTAAACTTATTAGTTTGTTGGTGATAAAGAAAGGTACTTTTTGTGCAGGATTCTACCGCTAAGTTATATTCTTTCTCTCTCTCTTTTTTTTTCTTTTACCTTTTGTTCCAGAGCAATGTATAGTACACCGAAATCCGCAAATCAATCCCTACACTGGAATGAAAGGATGCCGCAGACATACAAGAAAATAAAAATAAAAAAAAGTGGAAGAGAAAAATCCTGTTTTTTTTCCCCATGGTTTCTGCAGTTGCTTTCAAAATATCTTTTAATTTCACAGCTTTAGGATTAAGGTCTTACTTTTATGAAAATGGAAATAAACATTTTGGAAAGTACATCTGTACTAGAAAGTATTATGTAAAGAAGAAAAAATTAGTAGTAACTAGAAACATCAATCAGATCTATAAATGACATAAGCAAAAGAATACACCGCACCCCCATTACAATACCAGAATATAGATAATCAAATATATCGTAATAGTGAATACTAATTCACCTTTTGGATTAATTTCAAACTTTGAAAACTTTAAAATTTATTTTTATAAGAATGAAACCCATTTTGAAAAGCAATACTTGCATTAACTTGCAATACTCTCTTGCATACTTGCTTAAACAAAGTTTTACACAAATCATTCACTAACTACGCAAGAGATTGGTAAGGACTAGAAATCTGAGTCATCGAAAAAAAACATGGAACAGTCTCAAGTAAAATCAAAAAGGTTTTTTCAAAAATAAAAAAATTAATAAAGATCAGAAATGATATTTATATCCATTTTCTAAAGAACTGCAGAGTACAAGAAAGTAAAATATAAAGTACTATTCCATCGACTTTTTCCAATTCCGGTTTTAATTTCGCCTAATATAAAATATGAATATTTTGTATTTCATTAAATATTTGAGAACATTATCGGCTAACACACATAAATTGTGAGTTTTGAGACTTAGTATTTTTTTTCAAGGCGTAATCAATTTTAAAAACAGCATTGCAATTTCAAATATTACAATTAATCCATTTTATTTATATCATAATAGATCTCAGATTTAAATTTCTATAACTTTTACTTATTAAGTAAAAATTACTAGGCATTAGATAAATAGTTTCCGAAACAAAAGATAGTATAGAGTAATTTTAATTACCCTTAACAAGATAGTTTAATACAAGTTAAATTTTTAGTATGTGTTTAAAGCATCAAAACCAAAGAAAATTCGTTTTAATAGAACATAAAAATAATGTTTTAAAAGTAAGCATTACATAATTGAGTAACGGAGGCACTAACTAAAAAAGAGTAAGCTAACACGAATATTATTTATAAGCATTCAATTTAAAGAAAAATTTAAATAATATTAAAAAAAATATTTATGGAAAAATCATCAAAAACTTATACACTGCAAATGAAGTATTTTCGATTTATTAAGAAAAGTAATTCGTATTAGAATTTCAAGCATTCCTAGCAATAATACCGCTGTAATGTTATATAATTTTTTTTCAGGGTGAAATTTTAAAACAAAGAAAAATATTATTCAAATTCAGATAATGATGGAATGATCAATAATACCTTTCAAAAATGTTCCCTACATTAAACATAGAGCAACGTTGCAGCGATAAATAAAATGAGGTTTTACGAGTCTAAAATCTTATGTTCCGTTGAAAGTATAACAAGAAGAAATTTTCAAGATATTAAAATTAATTGTAAAAATTTCTGCAATAACTTCATTTGTAAGATTTTCAACATATGTAAAAATTCTCCTCTCCAAGACATTAAAGAAAAAAAAAATGACATAATAAAAATTAATACGTAGATATAGATAAACTCGAATATATATGCATACTATACGTAATAAGTTTATTTTTCAGTCCCGCGCATTCTAATTTGATGTAGAAGAATGTGTTTTCGATGGAAACTAATTCATCTTCGCTTCATGATAAACCAAACAGAACGAAAATATTACACGCATAGTTTCTAAAAGAGTACAGTAACACGGTATCTATGGGAAAAACTCTATTCCTATTATGCCTTCGCCAAGCAATGACATAAGCCACGAACCAGTTAACAATCTACGCCATTTAAAAGAACATTATGAAGCGATTCTTTAAATGGATAATGTATAACTCTGCTATAGAGCGCCAACAGAAGAGTGCTATTGACGCGTAGATTAAACGTCGGAAAAGAGGCTCTTAGGAAAAGGAAACATAGAGATTGTTCTACAGGGACTGAAAATGTCCCATGCTCAGTCTCTTTCCGAATCTCTGTAGCCGATGTCAAATATGTTGAGCCAATATTGACTTATTCCTATGTCTCTTCAGTACTTCCGACTACCTAGGGATTCGGGACTTCATCTAGAAGCATTTTCGGGAACAGGGAAAGCTTAAATATTTCCCTATCCTGAATTTCTTTGAGGAAATGGGTTTTAATTTTGAAGCGGTAGTGCGATTTATTTCATGAACGTTCATTAAATCGGCTACCTGCACAGAATGTTGCGTTTATCATTATCTTTTATGTACACAAACTAGGTGTTATAACCATCTAGCTACACAAACGTTAACATTTTTGTATTATAAATGTTCACGTAGAAATAGTACGGAATTTTTTAAAATGTAATTATTGAATAGTACGGAATTTTTTAAAATGTATGTATTGAATAGAAACTGAAAGGTATAATGATCTGTGTATCTCCAATTCAAATATTAGTAATGTATATGTTTAATATTAATAAAAGTTCAAGAATATTGCGAAAGAATTCATTTTGCCATTGTAAATGTAACCGCAAAGTAGCAATACATTTAAAAAATAATCCACTAGTTGCATATTATGCAATTTTTCAGATGCAATTTATTGCAAGCAATTTTGAGAACAGTCACTTCCCCTCTTCCCTGTATTCTTTAAAAGACCTATTTCAGAAGCTATATTAACCTAAATATGTTAAACAAAATTTGAAATTATACTAAAACATCGAAAACCTAAGCATAAAGCAATATTTTTTCAGTCAGAATACCGGAAAAAAGATCAATCATTTTAGTCATTGCAGTGTTTACGTTTCCAATTACTATAGGAATTAAAAACGTTACTAATAATCTCTTCTCCTAATTTTGTTTTAAACTGTTAATGTCTAAATATCTTACTAATAATTGAAATTTACAACTACTATGACTAAATTGTATTATATTATTAAATTTTAAAGTGAAAGATTGAATACATTGTGACTTTCACACAATGACATTTCCTTCAGAAAAATAAAAGAATGTTAACTATCGGGAGTCTCAACGCTGTATTTTAATTGATTTGGCTGTTGTGTCAGCATTTCTGTGGGTCTCAATAATTGAATGCAACGGAGCCATTGAAGACGAGCATCCCTAAGGCAAATTGGTGACCCAGACGTGATTTGAACAATCAAACGAGTGGTTTAAAAAGAATCAAGTTAATTTAAAATTGGTCTTGAGGAGAGGTTGAGTTGATGACTCCGTCAAAAAGCAAAGCTATTATCAAGTAAAAATATTACTTGAGTAAAACTTGCAACATATTATTTCGTAGTTTCTTCCTTCAATTTACTATTCGAGGCGAGGCTTTGACATGGACTTTTTTTTAGAGCTCCCTTTAGCAAAGATGAAAATGAAAATGTTTGTAGCTCGATATTGTTCTCAGGTGCAATTTCTTTAATTATCTAATTGGGGAGAAATGGTTTTTCATGTAAAACTATATTTTTATATAATAGAGTCTTTTGATATTCCCAAGAAACATTTATATAATATTCTTTTGATATTCCCAAGAAATTTTTATGTAATATTCTTTTGATATTTTTGAGAAATTTTTAAATACTATTCTTTTGATATTCTCAAGAAATTTTTTTAATGTATCTCTGTATATCACGCAACCTTTTTTTTTTTGTTAATAAATATTTAAAACGCTCAGTAAGACACGTAAAAATGAGGAAACAACGTTAAAACTAATTTCTCTTTTTCATTATTCATCCTCAATCGTAACTTTAATCACAAAATGATTATGAATCTCATATACACCAAAATTTGTTTGAAAATAAAATGTGTATACCTCTAAAAATAATTTTTTTTTGTTCAATAACAATTTAAAATTTATTTAAATCTAGAAGAACGTCTCATATGGGAACCACACTATCTGTAAACATTTTTATGCGGCTCAAAGTTTCACAGAAATAAGTATCGACAGAAACATTTAGAGAATATTTAAATTAAAAAAAAAAAAAAATTGCAAACTCAAAAAAATATTTCAGTCAAATTTAATTTTTTAAAATTTTTTTTATCATTTTTTTTACGTCAATAAGATATTAACATCTAATCAAATTATAACATCATAAGGAAATTCACATATTTAGTTAGACTATGGAATAAACTCTCTCTTTTATATTTGTACAATTCATTTAAGAATACTTTAATTTCTTTCCGTTTAGATTATCCTACGAAAAGCTAAATAAATTCTCAAATTTTTCTATAAAAACTTCAATATAAAAAGTAAATTTAGAAATTTTTTTTCAAATAAAAAATATCCAATATAACAACGGTATAATTTACTATTCTATTTCAAACATTTTTGAAAATAATGTTGTTTTCCACTATTTAATATTAATCCATTTGGAGTTACATTCCCCCTCAAATTTTCCACTATACAAATTTTCCCGCCGTTGCGCTCTTTGCATCGGCATTCAAAATACTTCATCTGAACCAGAATAGTTGAATCAAAACATAATACTTTCAAACTTGAATTATTTTAAAAATCTTTATAAATTGAAACTCTTTAAAATGCTCAGAAAATGAACAAACGAATCAAAATCAATATTTAGATATATATAGTTTCGGCTTTTTCCCCCTCTCTTCTTCATTCCGTGAGCTATTGTATCCTACCGAATTACTAAAAGTTCTCATTCTCTTAGCCGAAGCATGTGAAATGTGTCCACTTCCCTTATCGTACTCCAGAACTGTGAGAGTTTTCACAGGATCACCGTTTATGCGTTCTATTTGAAGCGGAACGAAGAGAGCAACCTTTAAAAGGATCTCTCTTGTGATCTCTTCTCGAACGAAACAGTCGACATCAAAAAGATACATTTATCCGCGCTCCACTCCTGCATCCATCCCAAACCCTTCGGTGCAAAAGCTCAAGAGCAAAAAATTCCGCTTAAAGCGTTCATCTAGTCTTCAGCATCGCCTTTCTGCATTATGAATATCCATTTCACGAATTACCGGAATTCATTGTTGTCCCCAAGGATTGTGTAATGCTTTCAGAGGGGGGAAAAGAGAAGCACATTTGATCGACATTTTGTGTACTCGGTTGTTTAAATAAATTCATGGGCCATTCTAATTCGAAAAGTTTTGTTTTCTTGCGCCCGATGGATTTCACATTCTCCCGTCTTTCGGAACAGGTTTTGAAACGGTTGCACGTGAATCTGAGTATGAATTTTTAAAACTTGCCATAAGCGGAAGAGTTGAATTGAACGCTCATTTAAGAAAGGATTTATAAACATCGGATTGTGATTCTCAATCTTTTGACGGTTGTTTTATTCGAAGTAATTGTAGTAAAAGGTCTGCTATTTTAAGAATAACTGTAAAAACAAACAACTGCGCTTGAATTACTCTTTTGAATAAAAGCGTTATTGCGCTGCACCTGTTACTTCGGTTTCATTGTTACAATTATATGGAGGGGAAAATTGTATATTTTGGATTTATTTGTGAATCTTGTTTGTTTTTTTTTTAAAAAAAAGGAATTTGACGTTCTTTAAAAAACAAGAAAATTACTTTGGTTTTTCTATACGAGTATGAATTCTTCGAATATTAAAACTATTTCTTGTGGTTTCACGCACGAAAAAGAAAGAAAGAAGATATGAAGTTAGCGAATTAACCTCTTAAAGCCCGAGTTTTTTTTCTTTCGGAAAAACAGGTAAAAAATTATCAAGATTTTTTTTTTTTTTGCAGAAAATGAATATAATTATTAATATAATATTAGAAAATGAATCAGACATTGAGAACGGATCTCAGACGAGCATTAGAAATAAAATAACCCGATACAAGATTTCCCACGTGAGACACGGGCATGTGTAAATTTGTCGGTAACTTTCGCCCGTGTCAGTCACGGGCAAATGCATTAAGGTGACTGCCTACCTTGAAAATGTCGTTTTTCATCTACATAAGACATTTTTTTTATTTCAAAATCTTATAGTTTGAACATTTTTCTTTCCAAAACAGTTTTTCTTTTTCCTTTACGCAAAATAGAAATAAAGTTAGTGATTTTAAAAACATCACTCTATGCGAAAGGGCAGTAAGATAAAACTTTAAATGAATTTTTCTCAAAATTATGTTTTTGAAAGAAACTCTTTACCAGATACATGATATCTTAAACACCCACCAAACCAGATAACGTTTTGAAATTGTTTTGGGAATGTTAATTATACTAATTTTCATAAAGTGAACCATAAGTTTTGTTGTAGGTCAAATATTTTTTCATTTAGGTTAGTTTTTATAAAGAAAAAACTTTAAAAATATCAAAATTTTCATAATATTATGTATAATTGTCTGTAATTTTTTTGTATTTTAATATTTCTTTTAGATTTTGGCTCATTTTGAAGAGCACCATAATATGTATGTTGTGTATAAAGAAAATTATGATAATTGTATTAGAAATTTTTATACAGTATTACCTGTATTAGTAAAAATTTGGTCAAATTTCCTTAAAATCAACCAATTTTTCTATAAAAGTACAATATTTATTTAAAATTTTTTATGTATTTACATGTTTTTGTTTATTTTTCTTCCTAAAAACACTTAATTTGTTTCAAAAATTTGTTTTTATAAAAGAATTGGGTCCGAAGGTTGGCAGTCACTTTAAATGGTTAAATTGAAAAATTAGCTAATACATTCGTGAATTTTATTTTTGCATTAATAAAAATCAACCTTTTTCTGTTAAATGCTGTTCTTGATGGATACACACATGAACATAAGACTTTTAATTCATACAGATTGAAAAATAATGTAATAGATAAACATTAAAATACTGAAGAAAATTATTAATACAGAACTGATAACGAAACATAATTACTTAAAAAACTGATATAATATATTATACAAAAGAAAAGGTATTTAACTCCTGATTCCTGGACTTTCTCATGTTTCTCACTACAATCAATACTAAATCTGTAACGGATCCTATCCACGTCTTTCATTAATCTTTTCGGGAAACCTCTTAACTGTTGCATGATTATAAAACCACTTTTTGTGGAGGAACAATGATCTACGCAAATGTGAATTGCTATTTAAAGTCAAGCGAAGAGAGAGAGTGGAAGTCGATGGTCGTTAGGCTGATACTGAAGTTGGAGTTATAATAATTGAAGTCATCGGAGTTTCAACAAGGAGAGCGGAGATCTCTGGGGAGAAAGCTCATCACAGTGCTGCGGAATAAATATATATAAGTACTTTAAGAATTACTATTAACATTTAGGTTAGTAATTAAATTGACCATATTCTTTCTGTATTTTAATAGTAATTTGAAAGTCAAGTAAGGAGTTGATTTTGTTAAAATGTCTGTTAATTTTGTGTGTGCTTCCAAATTCACAAAGAAACGCAAGGTTGAGATAAATTTTGAGTCGAAACTGTATTCCATAACATTTTTAATAGCCTGAAGAAATAATAATTAAGATCAAGAATACAAAATTTTAATAAAAAGATTTTTAAAAAAAAACGAATAATACATCATTTCGATAAAAAGTTTTTTTAAAAAACCAATCTAAGTGACTAAATGTTTAAATTTGCCCTGATTTTCAAAAAGAAAAAAAAAAGAAAAAAAGCATTTATAGACATATTTAAGTATTATCCTTAAAGTAGGACGTGAAAAGGTTATACACATACATAACTATATAAATTATAAATTACAACTCTAAAATGTACAAAATCAAGCTTCTCATACTAGTCTAGACTGCAGACTAAAAGAAAACATATTCTTCTAACAATGATCCAAAAACAGCTTTAATAAAATATCATGGTTATATTTATTAGTAATATATATACTACATTCGTTAAAACACCACTCATATAATGTAGTATATTCAATAATATAAATTCTACATCAAAGATCAATTTTGTTTAATCAACTTTTTCATTAAAATGTCAAATTATCACTTATTATTATTACTATACACACCGAATTATTATTTTCAAATAGAAACCTACCAAAAAATCATCTTCGAAGGAATCAAAAAACCATTTCGTTTACTCGAATGCAAAGGAGAAGAATTGTGAATTAATAATTACACAAAATTGTCGGAACATGAGAAATCCCTAAGGCTTATGACTTAGACATCTTTCTCCAGAAAAACAAGTTATTTGTTTGAGTTTGGAGCGAAAACCGCGAACGAAGAAATAACGCAATGAAAACCCCGTGTGATGTATGTCTGAAAGTTTTTTATAAAAGTTGAACAAGAAACAAAAATTCTCTGTGAGATTTCGGATGATGAAAGATTCAAAGAATTATTTCTGTAATATAAATGAATAACTGATTAAATTTTATGATTCAGGTGATAGATGCGTAAAAGATTATAAACCTTTCATCGACATTTCAGAAATGGAAATTATATTTTTAAATAATGTTCAAATAAATGTGGTATTTTTCGCTGATTCCTTTTCAAGGAATATGTTTCCAAATGAAATATTAACTTAATTGAATATTTATTCGGATAAAAATCTTAATAGAAATCCGTTTTACTGATAACATTTTGTACATGCTCGAGTCCTTTTGAATACTACACTTCCTTTTAATGTTTCTGAATTTTTTGGCCACGTAATGAAAGGTTTTTTGAAAAAGTACAGCAAATAGTAAGATAAATTTTACTGTTATAATAAGATCTATCGTTTTCTGATTTTATATCCATCTTTCTCACCAACTTTCATCTTTTATTTAGGGATATTAAATGAGCTGATTTCTCTTCATTCTGATAAAAGACAAATTTAAAAAAAAAAGACATTTGACTGTTTATAAATATTTATCACACCTAAAACACTTGGGAAATAAATATAAACAGTTCTTAATTTAATTTCTACTAGAGAGACAGAAATGGCTTGAACATTAAAGATAAAGGAATATGGATGCTGTAGTATTATAAACAATGCTGGCTGAGGACAGCTCTTAATTTTATATAAAAGTGAAGTTTAACGACCTTCATATGGTAGAAAAAGATAGAAATGGGGACAGAAACTGGAAAGGTGGCTAGCCAACCTTTCCCCTTTATGTCTATAATACTGAGTGAAATCCAATTGAAAATAACGGATAGAAGTTCTGAATTCATCATAAGAAAAATGTAACTTATATAAAGATTTCGTTAAAAAATACTCAGATCACGATGAATCAGTGAACAATAAACCAGTTACTGTCAGATTCAGGATCCAAATACAAATTTAAAACTATATTACTGGCCGAATTGCAGCATAGGAATAAGTATAAAATTATTTTTACTAAAATAAGTATAAATTAAGTAAATTAAGTTAAATACTAAAATTATAAGTGTAACACTAAGAATATATATTTTTGTATTTGTCTACAATATAATATTAAGGTTAAACAAATTACTGGAATATATAATTTTTAAGAGCACTGTGTTATGCCAGATATGTATTGAATATATAGGGATGGCGAACCATTGGCACGCGACACAATATTTAGGGCACGCCACCGATCAAAACGATTTGCATTTTAATTTAAAATAACTAAGTTCAATATGAAATATTACGAACAAACGCCAGTGATCGGTTGCAGTTTTCAGCGAGATTTTCTCAGTTTAAGGAATTATCGGAAACGCGCTCAAGTTTTTTATGTACCCTGATGTGACTTTATTTAATTAACTGAATTTGCCCTAATTCGATTGGTTGTAAATCGAAAATTTTGAAATACAACTGATTGATTTCTAGTCTAGTACAAAATGGATTCAAAAATTTGTTAAAAAAAGGAGAAAGTTAGAATTGATTGAAACAGAAAGATTAACAAGTAATAAGAGTAAAAATGCTAGTAATGAAATTTTTGAAACATGGAATTCAATTCCAGATACATTTAGCTGTTTGAAGAAACTGAATCATGCTATTTTAACAAAATTTTATCTACCTATGCCTGCGAGTCATCATTTTCAGAGATGAATAACACTAAAGACTTGCTTAGAAACCGTTTGGCAGATGACTCCAATTCAGCTTGCATTCTGCTAAAAGTAACATCTTAGAATCCTAATACAAGTTATTTGGCATCTAATCTGCCACCATAGAATTCACACTAATGTTACTTTAATTTGAATAACATGTATAAATAAAATTAATTACTACTATGCACTACAAGATGTATTTTTTCGTTGTAAATAAAGAGTTTTGAATAGTTAGTATTTAATTTTATTATTTTCTCACAACCACAAGTCAAAATTATTTCACGGCACGTCTATACCTCATTAAACATTTCTTAAAGAAAGTATGGCACATTGATCCAAAAAGGTTCGCCACCCCTGATATAGTTATTATATTAAAAATAGATAATATTTTGAAATATGAACATTTACTATGTATTTTTTAATATTAAACTAATAATCTACACAAGTAAGAGTTTAATCCATACAATTCAGAATATCCCTATTTACATAACTATTAATATGTTATTTTACATTCGCTTTCTCAAGGGGAAAAATTAGAATTAGATATTACTTGTTTATATTGAATAATTTTCAAAACACTGCGAAATAATTTATACATATAACTTTCAGAAAAGTAAAAGTTTTTTATGCAAATTTAATACACAGACTGTTTGAATGGGACATAAAATAAATTTATATGTATATATATATATATATATATATACATACAAAGTTCGACTAAATAGCTGAGCTACTTACAGAATGAACAAATGACATATCTGATCCCGCTGCGAAACAGTGCCATCAAATAAACCTACACTTAAATACATCGGAATAAACTAGTCTGGCTTCGTTTTGAAAACACTTAGCGGCCGCTCATAAAAAGAGAAACAAGTTGAACTAGCTACTTAACCACGATTACACGGCAGTAGTTAAAGATACATTTACACGATTAGTCAAGATATTTTGCTCACGACACCGATTTTAACATCTAGTAGCACTCACGCTTCCTCGATTGTTCATCTTTCCCACATAAATATCCAGTTCCACTATTTCCCTGAACTGACTAAGCGTCATGTTCGGTACATTTTAATCGGCTTCCTTCTAGATAGCGGAGTGGAATTTACTACCCCACTCTCGAGTACAATAAACGAGACATGGCTCTCGAAAAACAAGACTCCTTAAGGAAGAAAATGGATTCAAAAATTCCATCCTAGAAAAATCCCTCAGCGACAAGCTGTTAACCGCTCCTGGGGAGAGAAAGAGTGGCAGCATCCTATTTTAATCAAAAGGCTACCGCTCCCGTTAAAGGGTGATAAAAGTAGCTGCCCACGGCCACTAATTACCCCCAAACCCTTTCTCCCAAGTCCGACTTTTCGAGGTCAGACCTGTTGGCAGTAAGTGACCCATAGAGAGTTATAAACAGAGATTAGCATGAATAATAAATGACCTGTGTCGGGAGTGGAGAGAGATGGAAGGTTTGGGATGGAGCAGGTGGCTGAGCTTTCTCTCTTCTCTCTCTCTTCTTCTTAGTGGAGCAAGAGAGAAGAGATGGGATTGCGGACCGTGTTTACACGACTTTCTTTCAGATCTAAAAAGATGCTGACAACAAATGGGAAAGGGAGAAGAGTGTAATTGCACGGAACTTTTCGGTTTCTGCTTCACATCACTACTCCCCGATTCCAAAGGTTCGAAATCAAGAGACCGAAATTTATCTAAGACCGTCTTTGAGAGAGAGAATGGCAAGACGGAATTACACCATCTAGAGAGAAAAAAAAACTCCATTTTTTTTTTTTAATTCACCGTAACCAATCGATACAATACAACGAGAGTGGAATTGTTTTCACAATCAAGACCAGATTCAAGTTTGTAAAGGCTTCATTTATCCGTCTCGGATTGGGTAGCAATGGCGATTCAATTGAGAGTATTGATTTGGTTTGAAAGATATGTTTGGTTTAAAAAAAAGGATCCGAAAATGTTTAGCAAGTAAAAATATAAATTAGAGATACATATATATGTGTGTGTGTGTGTGTGCATGCATGTGTGTGTGTGTAAACACAGTACTTATTACGTAAAATATATGCATATAAGGCAAAATAATATTTTAAAAAATAATGTTAAAAAGACAATGAACAGTGACGTAAAACATCCCAAAAAAGATGCAGAACCCAACGGGAAAAAAATGCTTTACTTTATTTTCTTATCCTCATAACAGATAAAAAAATTTAACTAAATAATGTAATTAACGGTTTTTTTAAGTGAAAAATATTTTTTGTTGGGGGAAAAATGAAACAAAAATAAACTCAGTGTTTCATTATAAATTTTTCTCACGACATCTAAATAATGTATCTCCATGATAAAAAAGCTTAATAAAAACAATGTTTAGCCTTATCAAAGAAATTAATTTTGTACCATAAGTATCTCTTAGCCCGACTCCTTAAGTAAAACACTTCCTTCTTTTTTTAAATTTTTTGCATTCACACAGTTTGTTTTGAGCTTTTAAAAATGTTCCAACTTATTTTTATATTAAAATAAAGATACTTCACTTTTGTTTTGAAGTGAATCAGTTTTATTAGTGTGGTTTACTATAGCACACTTCAACATATCAACGATATTAAAAAAGAATTTTTATTAAACTTTTGTAATATCTAAACTGATAACGCAATAGAATAATGGTATTTGTGTATTTTATTAGTAGAATTTTTTAAATAATAATTGTTTTATTTTAGGAAACTTAAAAGATACATGTCAAAAGTAGACATACATAAAATACTTATCGTTTTTTTATTAAAAAAAAAAAAGTACTTTAAAGACATCAATTTTAACTGAGAAAATAGAATAAGATGATAAAACCGAAACATTTCCTTTTCTTTTCAATAATTATTACAGATTATTTATTTCTTTATAAAATTTTGTTTTTATTTTTTTAGAAAAAAAAATATCATATATAACACTAAACCGTACGAAAAATGAACATTATATTAGTCCGTCTGAGTTGGAATTACAAGTAGAGCAAAATAAAATTGTAACGACATTTTTATTTTCATAGAATTTAAACAAAAGTCAATCTTTTTACGCATAATGAACTGTTTAAAATCTTTTAACAAAAGACACACTTTCACGGTGAAAACAGTGAAGAAAAATCCTTTCTTGATGATTTATTTGAGATATAGTTCAGTATTTTATCTCAAATCGCAGACAGAAGTCGTTTTATAAGATGGTGAGACGGAAAATTTTATGACGAGAACAAATGCCCATAGGAGGGATGTTATTCTCATTAAGCATTTCCTCAATTTAGTAGAACTTTCCCCAAACTCGCCGATCCACCCTTCCATGACTACTAAATAATGGGGTATCATCCAAAGTGAGGCGCACCGCCAACGTTAAGAAGTGAAGACAGAGAAAGATATATCTGCGTATTCTACGGATGGTTAGCGCGATCTGCGACCTTTTGTTTTGTTGGGGTTTTATTTCATTTTTTTTTTCCAACTTCGACGAAGAGGACTCGTTTTTTTTTGGTCCCTTGTTCTTAGTGCCCGAGGCGCACCCCAATTTTCTGTAATGTAAGCCTGGTGTTGCATAGCATTCAGCAGCGTGACGTCTCGCTAAGCTGGGCACACATTGACGTTGAAACGCTGCTTGTCTGCCTTCTACGCTTGACTGACCAGCGGTATCCCCCATGACATAGTCGGAGCAACTTTGTATTGCCATTGCATCCAGCCACACATCGGTAGACTTATACACTGATAGTCGTACCTGGTGGCTCTTTATCAGTGGCACGGACCACAGCTATGTCCGCTGTCAACGAGTCTTGTTTAAGGTAATGGATAGCCCTCGACTTTCATGGGACAATAATCTAATACGAATACTAATGATTAGAGTGCACTCCATGACCTGTAAGAATTGGCTTGAGCGTAACAAAGTAACAGAACCATCGGTCTTCTCAAGATGTAGGCCTACTCAATCGAACCAGAACTTATATCTAGTGAAAAATCATAAGGTTCCGCTTGAACAGATTGTCTTCCGTATAAAGCATAGCTAAACAGAGAACATGCCTTTTAAGAAGTATCTTTGAAACTCATTTACTCGTAAAATGTATTGCGAAGACAAGTGATATTTTTTAAATTATAAAAAAGAACTGTGTAATTGGTTTGATTAAAAAAAGAAGGAAAATGTTGTTACTTAGTAACACATTTTTCAAGTTTTTTTTTTTTTTTTAATAATAATTTTATTTTAACGATTGACTACAATATACTACTCTTCTATCACCAATATACAGAATTAGGGCTGTCTTTACTTAATGCTAAATAGGATCCGAATTGGGAATATTTTATCAGATATAAATGTACTCCAAAATTAATATTATATTTTGGCTTCTCTATTCTATACAGAGTAGCATATCTTATCATATAACTCATTTTTTATCTGAGTAGAACCATTTTTGGTGATGTAAAATGAGTGCTTCTTTTCTCCTATACCATAGTGCTAAATGAGCTATCCCTTTACATGTTAAAAGGAAAAATTTATTATGTATGGAATATTTTAAAATTTAAAAACGTTATATTATTAACGGATGTATGAATTACAACGTTTCAAATTTTCATGAAAATTAAGACATTTTTATGTCTGAAAATTCTCTCCGCGTTTAGGGCAGGTTCTCGTACATTTGGTGAAGACAGCCTTAAAAAACCTTGAGAGAAAAGTAACGAGACAGTAAATGATAATATATATTATAAAATGCATATTAAAATACCGGTATTACAGAAAGTGTCTCTTTTTAGCAGAAGAGAAGAATTAGTACGCATACGAAGAAAAATCTCGATAAATAGGCTTAAAATGTGAACAATTATACGAATTAAATATAAAAGATTACATATGAATCCTTATGATATTTTTGTTCCCAACTTGTGTAACTAACCTCATAATAATCTTCAAAATTTGCTGATGTAACACTTAAAAATCCAATATAATATTATAATACAATTCCAGGCTTGTGAAAACGCTCTAATATACAAAGGACCAGCATTCTTCGACGCAACAATGTGTCAGAAACAATTTATCAGAAAGAAACACAGAGACTTTAGTAACATGCAAAGAAAGAAGATCTACCCTTAAAACTACACTGCGCACTTCCTAATTCCATTTAAAAGTAATTTTATCCCGGATTTGTTAGGCTTTGGCAGAGATATTTTGTTCTTCACCTCAAACAGACCTTTCATCTCTGTCAGTAAAGGAAAACCGATAGTAGCTCAATTTGTGTGTGTGGTTTCGCCTTCGTTCCTTCAATCCTCAGTAGGGACAAAGATATGTCCGCTGTCATGGAGTCTTATTGGAGGTAATGGATAGTTATGGGAGGAAGAGACACTGCGCGCGTGGGAAAAGATTCGGAGTTATAACAAATGATCGGGAAAGGATTTCTCCTGTTCAGAGCTCCTACGCTATGATTTAATTCCTTTTAGAAAGAGTTTATGCCTTCTTTAAATGGAATATAGCAAAAAACCTGTATGCTGTATGGAGCGATCAAGGTATCTTCCAAATAAATACTTTTATCCTGGTTTTTTGTCCAACCAACGGATATAATAGACACATACAGATGACTTAAGTTCCAATAATACTATACGATAAATATCAATAAGGAAGCAGTATAAAAAGAAAATAAAGAGAATAAAAGATTATTTCCCACACGAAGACGTATATCATTCGTTAATTCTACTTCAGTTGTATTATGTGTAACATATGTATCACAATGTTCTTTATCTAAACGTTTCAAATAAAATGATATTGTAAAGTGCTTCATAAAAGATGAATTTTACTTCATAAGCGTTCAGTTTAAAAGCTATTTAGAAAGGGCATAGAGCAATAAATATATATTTTGAAAGAAAATTTATTTATATTTCACCGGTAAAAAATTATTTTTTTTAAATAATTATAGTTCAAATAAAAATAGTTAAATAAATCATGGAAAGTGAAATGTGTGTTTTAATGAAATGCAAAATTTGAAATTTAATGAATTTCATATCAAACTGTAAAATGTACAGTAGGGCAGTGTTTCTCAAACTGTGGGGCGCACCCCTCTAGGGGGGGGCGCGAGCATATTGAAAAGTCGAAAACCGAAGATTATTTAAAAAATTTATTAATTCACTGAAATAAACAAACAATATACATTCTGACATAATAAAAAAATAAAATATACCTTTACACTGATATAATACACTTATAAGTGTATCAGTACTGCATAATGTATTTTAGAAGTAATTTAACAATACTAAGTTAAGAACAAAATAACTATCGATGGAGCCTTGTCACTAAAAGTAACCCTTATCTTGATTATTTGTAACATTTATCTTGATAATTAATTCCTTAACTCCCGATTAAAAGTTACGCGATTCGCTCCCCAATGCCACCAGAAACGAATAAACAAACTAATCCTCTGAAATAAGTAAATACTTCGCAAACACTAAACAGGTCCCCTTTTTTGCATTCCAAAGCCTTCGGAATAATTTTATGGATAGCAGTGCACAGACAAGATCGTACTTCGGAAAGACGTATATATACGTCCTGGGCAATTAACACTTTGGCTGAGCCAGACGTTTATAAACGCTGATGGCACTTAAGAGGTTTAATTGGTATTGTAGCTTTAGCGTCAAAGTATAGTATTATTGAATTAAATACTGTTATTGTATGGAGGGGGCGCGATGAAAATTATGATTGAATATTGGGCCGCAAACATTCAAACTTTGAGAAGCACTGCAGTAGGGTATATAAATAAGTATACATAAAGTCAATAACCCTTTAAGGTAATGCAAATTTTCAGATAATAAAAAGACACATTCTTGTGCTTTTAATCTTCATCTGTATAGTCTTTATAGCGAAAAAAAAATCCATCAACTCTAAATACATGAAGATTTAAATATAAATGGACGGAACACATCACAAAGAAAATGTACGACTTAACACACACACATATATTTAGTCAGCACACAAAAAAGATATTATGCATCAAAATTAGGGATTCATAACCACACACAATCCATACATTAAATATGGTATAATGACTATTATTGTAGAAAATGATATCGCAATTGGATTGCACAATATAAAAAAATAATTTCTTTATTAACATTTTTTTGTCTGTCCTGTATAAATCTACACACAAAAAGAGAAAGTTTGTGATAGTATCGTGCTAACGTTCCATCAAAGTAAAGTTGGAAAAGTCTGAGCGATTTGAAATCGGAAAGGAGAAATATACCCACTAAAAAAAGGGAGTAGGAGGATCCCCGAACAATACTACGACGTGAGCATTATATACACATGTTTATTTTGAGATGTATAGAAACGGTGGGGAAAAAAAGAAAGAGAAAAGATTCTCTCCGAACGGCCTTCGGCGTGACTCGAGAGGATTCGAAGGATAAAAACATACTCATCCTCACAACTGAGAAGGCGGATATGTGTCCTGGAATGAGCGCTTAATGTCTTTTCCGAGAGCTAAGCGAACTGTGTCTATCTGTACGAATCATAATGTTCAACTGTCACGCAAACAGTACTTTTAACGCTTTTAAAAGAAAGCTTCGATTCCAATCTTCAATTTTTCACTTTCTCCACTTCCATCATTTCTAGAAGAGATAAAATCTCCGTTTAAATATGTCTTAGTGGCCTTTGTGGCTGTGTGTATTGGAGGAGAAAAAGAGGTATTTCTCTGTGGACAGTATTTGATATTAATAGCTTTTTGTTCTGAAATAAAATAGCGATGCAATGCAAGTTTTTGTGTGTTAATGTTTTTGTACTTGATATTTTTATGCGTGCATTCCAAGTTCTGTATCCTAACATTTTTTTATTAAGATATTTAATACCAAAATACAGAATTAATAAATTCCAACAAATATGATGTTAAAATAAAATAATAAAAAATTCATCGATATAATTTTATAAACTTAAATTTTAAAACAATGACATTTAAATTTAAATAGAATTTATAAACAATAAAGTTAATTTATTGGTTCAGCCTGCTACAAATAAAATCTTTCTCCAAAACGCAAAAGTATTTGTTTTCACACTGTATCCATTTTTTTTTTCTCAATCTTTAAAAAAAATGGAAATATTAAATTTTGAAATGCGTATTATTAAAAGGAAAAAAGTTGCATTTGAGAGAACAATTAGTAATAAAAAATACTTCCAGTTTTTACAATGCTTAACTGTATTTTCTTAACTCATAATAATGATTGAGCACACATGAAAAAAAAATCTTGCAATTATAATTGGTATTGAAATACTCGTTTCCCAACTTGCAGTCAAGCATAAATAATTAAGAAAAAAACATGCTATTAAAACTGATTATTAAATCCATTTCAAAGGATTAAGCTAAGAATTCCTCGGACTCCTCTTAAAACATTAGCAATAGTATTTTATTTATTTAATATCTTTAAGATCAATTTTTTAATCTTTAAATAAACAGATGTCTTGATTTTTTTCTACGTTCTCCTTTACTTCGAAACAATATAAATACGAGTAAACCATTAGATCAGGGATGTACTGAATAAAAAAAAAAGATGTTCAAAATTTACAGCTTGTCATAACGGAAAAAAATGATGTTTCACTTTTCTCAATAGAAACATATGTATTTCATATTAAATCCCTCCAACATAATGTGAAAAACAAATTATATATACGTAGGCTGTTCACAATAAGTAATAAGATTAATTTTACTGCCGCAAAATCACTCATCGGAATGTTAATTTCTGAGGCATAAGAAAAGTTTGTTGTCTGTATTAACAAAAGCTACCGGTAGATGACGTGTACAGACTCGTATTCTTGAGTATCACGTGATCGAACTGAAGCGTGTTTGTTAGCGCCTACGAGACGCGTTCAGTTGTCGAAATGGAAGCAAAAATCTGCAAAAATCAGCATCGGAGACCTTTGATATGATACGATATGATTAAAGACTGGAACAAGAAGGCAACAATATCTTAAAACGCTTTATCACAGCTTGGTTGTATTACTATGATTCAACCATAAAACAACAAAGCAGTGAATGGAAGCATCCATCTTCACCTACTCTCAAGAAAGCAAAAACTGTGAAATCAGCTGGTAAATTTATGACCATATTTTTTATATTATGAAGGAATTGTGTATCAACACGCTGTCGAACCCGGTACTATCGTAAACCACTCGTACTACACGAATGTCCTGCGAAGAATGGTACAGCACGTTAAAAGGAACGTCCATTCTTCGAAATGGCTTCCTATTGCACCATGACAATGCCCGACCACATATTGCTCGTTGCGTAATGTATGTTTCGCAGCAGAACAACATAGAGATTTTACCACACCTTCCATACAGTCCTGATCTCACTCCATGTGATTTCTGGCTGTTTCCTCAACTTAAGAAACCACTACGAAGCAAACGTTTTGCAAGCAACAAATCATGAGTAAAGGCTGCGTAGGCGGTTTTGAAACAGCTCTCACAAAACGGACTTTTACACGTTTTTAAGAAGTGGACAGAACTTTGGGATAAATACATTACGGATCACGGAAGTTATTTTAAAAAAAAACGTGTAAAAGATGCCGATTAAAGGTATCCTGTTATTATTTTTTTTAAAAATAATTTTAGTCTTATTACTTATTGAACAGCCCTCGTATATTCAAGCCATTACCCTCCCGCTTCGCTGGGTATTTCATATATTGTTTTAAATTATTAACATCTAAGTTTTAGCATGCATAAAGCTTTTGATTGTATTGAAAAACGACATTCATAAGAGTCCTCGTCTCTTAATTAAAAAAGGAAAGGACTCGAATTTCAGAAACTGAAGTCTATTTACTTTTTACCACCACGCAACCCCCTTGGAAATCTATTTCCGCAAAACTTGCTATCAGAGGATCTCTGCTCAAAGAAAGAAATATGCTTACCAAGTTTTAAGTCTAAAGCGCTCTAATAGTTCAAAAGCGGCAACGTTTATCTATAACTTCCCCTTAACCCCTTGTAAACCCCTTGGGAGTAGATTTCCCTAAAACCCTTTCATAGCGGACCTCTACTCATTAAAAATTCTTACCAAATTTCAGGACTGCAGGTCTAATAGCTCAAAAATGAAATTTTTTTATGTATAAAACCCCGTAATCTCTCACAACCCCTCTTGACAGTCAATTTCTACAAAACGCGTTTTTAGCCGTTTTCTACAGAACACATGCTTGCCAGATTTCAAGTCTGTAGGTCTAATAAATCAAAAACGGATTTTTTGTATCCATACGTCCCCTTAACTTCCCATGCCAATTGATTTCCGTAAAACTCGTTCTTCGCGGATCCCTACCTAACAAAAGAAACGTGCTTACTAAATTTCAAATCTGAATCTAATTCACAGTACGGGAATCTTTTATATACATAAAACCGTAACCCTTAGGTATCTATTTCCATTAAACCTGTCATTAAAGGAGCTCTACTCAAGAAAAGAAACAAGTTTGCAAAATTTTGAGTTCGTAGATCTAACAGTTTAAAACCGGGAATTTTGTTTTTAATCTAAAACACCTTCCACGACCCCCTCTTTAGGAGTCGAATTCCGCAAAACCCGCTCTAAGCGGATCTTTATTCAACAAAAGAAACAAGCTTACAAAATTTCATGTCAATAGGTCTAGCAGTTTCGGAAATATCGTGATGAGTGGGCGAGTCGCTTCTCTTATAGATATAAAGAGAGAGAGAGAGAGTGAGAAAGAACGACAAAAATTACCAACGTATTTATTTTTAAGAAAGAACAAAATAGAGAATTCATTAAAATATAAAACGCAATCACAAGCATAAAATATCACAAATTTTATTACTAAATTCATTCTCAGGTTTTATCAATATTTATGGATAAATTAACTTTATTCAATCCAAATTGTATTTGCGACTGTACCTTAATGAAATAGAACTGAATATATTTGTAAAATAGAATCTCTCACTAGTCGCAATAAATCCACGACGAATCATTATCATAGATGGACTCTTCATTAAAAGTCATTCGCTTCCTTAGGGCTTGACAAGACCTAAATTACACATGCTTCACCGCACAACACTTTTACAAAAGAATTCCATACAACTCTCCTTCTATCACTTCCCTCCATCCGCTGGTCCTCCATTCCCGGTAAATTTATTTCTCGGACAATTATGTAACGAGGTACAATCTATGCCTTTTCCGCACGCCCTTATGGACATAATCCAATCACTGGCTTTTTTTTCTATCCGATTTACAATAACGCAACGAAATCAGACGTACTCAACGCTTTTTCTCCGCCAAAACAAAGGCGAAACCAGACCATGAGCAAGGTAATCATTATGGTACAATAAAAAATAATAAATAAATAAAAAGGGAGGAAGAAAATTAAGTTATAACTGCGCTTACGGACGCTTTGTTGTCGCCCGGAAGAGCTAATAACATTTAAAATTCGTCGCACGTCTTCTTTAAGATAAATGTCGTCTTTCTTTTTCTCACTAGGCCCGAGACTCTCTTATTCTCCACCCCCCCCCCTTTTTTTTTTAATTCCTTCCCACAATCGGTCGGGGCTAATGAAGGAAATACTTTAAATACATTACTGCAACCCTTTGAAACCAATGGAGCTTGCTTTTCAGGATAAATTCGAATAAACTTCACACACAACAGATTCTTTCAGTTGAATTGAAAGAGTGGCTATTCTTATTCACATTACAATTGAATTCCGCTTCATTACGAGAAATCTAAAGTACTGCTTGTATTTCATACTTTTGTGCACTTATTTCATACGTAACTATTTGTATATCATTATTCTATTCAATGACATTTTTTCCCCTTTGTATCAATTTGCATTTTATACAGTGCTCATTGAGATAAAAGTTTTGAAAAAATATGATACACTAGTTGCTGTAAGAGCTAAAATAAACCCAGACATAGAGAATTGCGATTAAAATAAAAAATAAATATAATTTGTAAAGGAAATAAAACTCTAAAAGAAAAGAATTATTTGTTTAGCATCTTTTATGAATGTTTTTTTTTATAAATTTTAAGCAACGTCATACATACGTCTAAAATAATAATATTTGTGGCAGATTTATGATTAATAGCACATATTTGTAATAATTCATGCTTTTACTATATTCGTATCAAAAATTTTAAAAGAAATGCTTGAAGATATATTGTAAGGAAACTTCAAAATGTTTAACACTCCGATTTTAAAATATTGGGCATACTTCTATATTATTTAAGTGTTATTTTGTGAGCCAGATCCTATTATTTTAGAGAACAGAATTTAAATCTTAACTTCGCAATTTTTTAAATTTCTATGAAAAAATTACATCAGCTAGTTCTCAAGTAATAATGAAAGGGAAAAATATATTTAAAAAAAAATTAAGCTGTTTTAAATTGAATTTCAATCTTTTTTTTTGGGGGGGGGGGTTTGTTTGTTTTTGTTTTGTTTGTTTGTTGCAGAAGTGCAACACATTGGGAAGTAGTGCTGCAAATTACAAAACTTTTTTTTATATGAGGATTTTATTATACATCATAAAATGTCTAAATTTCTTACCTAGTAATTTATTTCGTCAATAAACAAGAGGAAGCATAAAATATAATGGAATCTTTTTATAGCAAAAACACAGTTCTTGAAGCAACAGAGATTTTTATAATTGTTGTGATTTCTAGGAAAAATGTACTTCCATCTAGTGACAAAATTAGCATGTATTTCGTTGCAGTAATCTTTTTTTTCTCAGATAAGTGATTTGTAGGTAATTAAAAAAAATATTGAGTCTGTTAAATTAAAATAAATCATATGTTGCAGAAATGCAACAGTGGGAAGTTAAGGGTTAAACTATATACATATTTTATTACACATACTATTTACATATTTTATTAGTCAAAGTCTTGAATTTTAAACACCTAAATTAAGCATATGTTTTTTCATGCCTTACAGACTTTAAATTGGTTAATAGTATACTTGTTTGAAATAAAGATTACATTTTTTTTTTATATATCCCTAAATTATATCTTTAAAGTTAATTTTTTCCAAGCGAAACCAAAACTTTTTTTAACATCAGAAAAGATGACGTTCTAGAATTTCGCTTCCGAATACAATATGAAAACAATGAAAAGTAAACAGGGTCACTGTAACATCTGCCCCTTCCACACAACCAAAAATTGACACGTCATTTTATAATTCTCAAACTTTAAAAAAATAGAAGTTTTCAAGTGGTTTTCAAGGATCAAACGATCTTCTTCAAGGATTTAATCAAGAGTTTTGTGCTTAAAAAACACAAAATATCCTATTTCATTCAGAATAGAGTATTTACATCCGGTGTTACATTTTAACTATTAAATACATCAAGGATGAAAGTTGTTGCATAAATAACAAAATGATTTTAAATATATATGCTATTATTAAAAAAGTTCTACAAAAATAAATTGGAAATAAATATTTTTTAGTTGAAAAGATATCTTACAAAGTCATTTGCGATTATTTGGGGGGGGGGAATTCAAATCTTTTCGAGATTATTCCAGTTTATTAATTTGTTTTACAGGGCGGGAGAAGGATTTAAAGAAAAAGCATAGATAAAATGTAAAATGTATTGTATGTCATTCATAGAAACTCAATTACCGATGTACATACTAATGCCATTTTTAGGAGGAGCGGGGTCGAGGAAATAGAAGAATTACTAAAGATTTCCGTTTAAAAATTACAGCCACTATAACGGTTAAAAAGGGTAGAGAAATGTGACCTCAACGGATAAAAGATTTCTGCCAATTTCAATTCAAAAACATTATTCTAATTTTTTGCAAGTTTTTATTGAAACATAACAAATTAAAACTGTTTTAAAATAAGAACCATAAAAGACCTGAAATCCATTTGTTATAATTCTAACATATATAGGCACTATGCAGCCACATTTATTCTCTACTGTAGAGACATGAATCATTAGAACACCAAATATAAAAACAGAACAGATATTAGAATTTAGAAAAGGTATATTATAATTTATAAAAATATTACGATTTAAAAATTTAAGAAATATATATGGATGCCGCAGAATTATAAACATTGCTGACTTCGGACAGCTGTTATATATAAAATAATTTATATAAAAGTGGGGGTTAACATGTTTTCTGGTCAGCCCCAACCTTCCCACTTTTTTATATATAAATTATATAATTTTTATATAATCTTACATATATATATATATAAGGTTTTGAAGGAAGCATGGAGACTTTCTGGGCATTAGTTTTTCATTCATTCTCGAAGACAGCTTTCAACAACCTTTCAATGATTCAAATAAAAATCAATTGTTCCAATTTTGAGTAGAATTGTATATTTATTTCAATGATTGGTAAATCACACACACACACATCACCTTTTAGTTAAAGTTTCGAATGCAGAGTACAGCGTGTGGCAAAATACGGCCTATCATCATAAAAGGATAGCAATTTGAAGAGATTGGATAATCTTTTTTTAGTATTAGCTGTTTAATTTTATACACGGATATGTACGGTGGGAAAACAAATACTAAATAGGACGTAAATTTTTGTTTGTGTTATAATTACCCTTACATACATACATATATATGAATATATTACAATACGAAATTAGTGAGACGTTACAATTGATTTAGCTACACAAACACAACTTTTATACTATAATATCAATAGTATTAATTTTTAAGCCAGTTAGGCCCATAAAAACTATTTTGAGTTTCAGACTGTGGGAAAAGAAATTTTGCACATCAGAATTGAAATTCCTCTACCACTGATGACATTTCACGTGCATATCTCTACTTCTAAGAAATCGACTCCCCTGATTTCTTAGCAGGAGCGAGAGAAACTTAAGCCTAGATTTTTAATGTGAAAAGACGACATTCGAATCGTCAACAAAGTTGTGAATGGGGTGACTGTTAAGAGACGGGACAAAGAGAACGGCGGATTCAATTTATAGCACGCGAGAGACGAAGGGAAAAAAATACGAGCAGGGGCAATAACTGGGGGAGAGCAAAGAAAAACATGATCGCATTTCTTCCAGCGTATGTGTGTATGTGTTCGCAACTTACTCTCACAGTTCTCAGTTACTTTGATGGTGATGAAAGTGTAAAACGTCCAGTAGAAAGTTCACAATCATTTGAAGAGACGACATTTAGATTGATCACGTGGAGATATTAAAAGTTTGCGAGTGGAGATGTGTAATTCCTAACGGAAATCGCTATGTGTGATAAGCAATGTACCATCAGAATGAAAGAACATCCTGATTTAAAATTCCGTTGCACTGATTTTCTCTTTACATGCAGAAATAACTTAGTTGTTCGATTTAAACTGTCTACAAAAACTTGCATGTATGTACTTTTTTTTTTTTTTTTTTTTGAAATAATTTTTTATTTGCATATAAAATATTTCTTTCAAAATCACGAGATGTAAGTGAAACAATACTATACCTTTATATTTGCTACTAGAAATTTGAAAATTCTTACAGTTAGGTAACTTTGATAATAGCTGAAACATAAAATTTAGAACCGTTTATGAAATCCATGAATTGTGCTTCGCGATAATTTACCCTGCATGGATGAGAATTTTCGAGTTTTATTTCATGTTTCATAGAAACATAATTTAGTTTTTTTAGATACATTTTCTTCTAAAAGCCTTCTTTATTTGTTATACGATTTTATTATCTTTCGATATCAGTGAAAACGTATCACTATATTAACGACGTAGTTTTAAATGATTTAAGATATTATGATTAAGCTGTATTTTTTCTAAAAGCCTTCTTTATTTGTTACACGATTTTATACTCTTTCGAGATCAGTGAAAACGTATCACTATATTAACGACGTAGTGTTAAGTGATTTAGGACGTTAAGATTAAGATATATTTCTTCTAAAAGACTTCTTTATATGTTACACGATTTTGTTCACTTTCGAATTTAGTGAAAATGTATCACTATATTAATGAGACGCATTTTCAAATGACTTAAGATATTAAGATTAAGATATATTTTTTCAAAAAGCCTTCGTTATTTCTCCCACGATTTTATTCACTTTCGAGATCAGTGAAAATATATCACTATTAACGACGTAGTTTTAAGTGATGAACAGCAATCGGAAAAAAATATCACCTAACACATGCAAAATTCTAAAAATGTTGCTTCTAATGTCGCTCCATTGTTTTAATTTGTTTTTTACTTTATATGTTTATAAAGATATAAAATGTATTGCAGAATTTCTTTTCTTTTTCTAAGCGTGAATAACAACTGGAATAATACTTACTGGATGCATCTTCTTCAACTGGGAAATATCTTGAGGGACAAAGTCACTCGCTTTTATAGTATATTCTCTTTCAGAGTCACCACAATCAGAAGGAGGGCTGTTACGTTCATTATCTTCTCCCGGTCGGAAAAGACCTAAAATAGCACAAGTTAAAAAATATTTTAAAATTGATTTCAATAAAACAAGCAGTAGCAGCAATCTACTTTTTAAAAAGATAAATGATACACACATGATGTTACTAATTCTCCAGTTTAAAAATATGAATGATGGGTGAATTATTCCAGTTCCTATTTTTTTATAACCAGAAATGAGCAATCTCTATTTCGGAAAAAAAAATTATGGTTGCTCTAAAATCTTCACGCAATACTTGCAGTTTTGTTTATTAACTGTCAAACTCGTTTAATTTGGTTAAAACTTAATTTTAAAACATCAAAAGAGAAAAGTATCTCTATTCTTGCAAGAAATATATGCAAATTTTAAGTGTGTATACAATTCCACAAAATTAAACCTTTTATTATGTATGTAAATAAGAGTAAAAAGATACTAATTTTTAGCATATATAAACAATTTGGAATGTATAGCGCGATTTTTTCGTTAAAAAAAAGAGTACTGGCCTCTTTATATTTTCAAGTACCAAAAAAAAAAAAAAAAAAAAAAAAAAAAAAAAAAACACACACACACACACTTATAAAAGGACTTTATTATTAAACTAATCATATTAAATTTTTAAATAAAGAATGAGTGGTAATATACTCTGTTCAGGAATGTTGTTAATTTGCTTCAAGTATTTATCTTGAAAAAAAGGATATTTCATAGTTTAAAATTTGAATTATTTTAACTGAGTAAAATTATTAGTATTCAATTCATACAAATAACTAAGGCTTTGAATCGATTGTAGTTTAAAATTATCAATTTTTAAATTCAAAATTTCGTCTTAGTTTAATTAAGATCAAAAAGCCTTTTTTGCAAAGAAATATGAATCCTGTCAATGAATAAGATATGATGCACAGATTATTTAAATCAATTTTAAATTACGGTAAGAAATATTAATTTTCCCTTATAACGAGATTTAACGAACGGACTTTTCCATTTGCACAAAAATAGAATTACACACATTATGAGTTTATTATAATGTATCGAAAGAAAAATGCAACGGTAATTAAAAAAAAATCAAGCAGTTCATGAAAAAGTTATGTTTTGTTGTATGAATCAGTTCATACAACTGAATTTTAATCTGCCATAAAAATTGCCGAATCAATTTTCAATATATGTTTAAAAGTGGGAAATCTAAAGGAACTGAAATGCGTTGATCGTTATCTAGATTATGCATATATCAAACTTCAATTTTTATGATAAAAATTGTTGATAAGAATAAAATTTAATTCATATAAAATCCAGAAAAATAATAAACTAATGAAACTCTTACCATAAATTTTATTCATCCAAGTATAAGAGATTCATTTGTTGAACACTTTAGTCATGTAATTTATAATTAAATTGAAAATCCCATTTCGTAGCAATTAATATAATTTTAGAATGAATAACTCAAAACGTTTAAAAGAATAAAAAGAATATTTCTGTCTTCAGTTAACTTTGTGCCCCAGTCTACTACTCTACAGCCGCAAAAACATTAACAAAAATAAAAAAATCAACACCATAGTGTCTTTTTTTTCTACACTCAATTATTTGCACTCTATGTTTTCTCCAAGGCGACAAAACAAATTCTAGATAATTACGGAAGCTCTAGAAAACGTGACCTATTAGAGATCGTGTTTTCGAATGGCAAACAACACGAGTCCTTAAAAGTGCTACAATATTAGATATACCTAAGAAGAGAGGATTATTCTATTTACTTTGAAGCACTTGGCAGACTGAGAATCGACTGATTAGCGCTATGTCATTTACGCGAAAAAACGGATACAATGAAATCCCAAAAGTTACTCTTTCGAAATTGGTTGGCCCATTTGCTAAATCGTTTACTTGTGCTAGAATTTTAGTTTTGTAACTATTGAAGCCGTTAAAAAGTGTTTTAGCATGGTGGTAATAATTTAAATAGT
>BMAV01002554.1:243050-277433 GCA_019973955.1 Trichonephila inaurata madagascariensis | reverse complement strand
GAAGCCGTTAAAAAGTGTTTTAGCATGGTGGTAATAATTTAAATAGTACCTTAGAAGGACAAACTATTCTGTTGACTTGGAAGCCCTTGTCAAACTGGAATTCGACTGATCGTAAGTTATTTACACGTTATTAACATGTTTAATAATAGTCATCGAGGATCTTTTCGACATCAGTTATTTCACTTACAAATAATTTGTATGTACAAATATTTCTGTTTGGAACTATCGATACGGTAAGCAGAGGTGTACACAGACTATTTTTATGGGAGGGGCTTACGTTTTAAGAAACTGTGCATGAAAGCGCCGTCAAGCAGTAGTGCACACAGGAATTTTTCAAGGGGGGGCGGGGGGCCGGGGGTGAAAGTTCACCATTCTTGTATCATGCTATTTTTGATTTTGTCGATCTTTAGGAACAAAACACAGTAAAAAACTAATTATTGAATAAACAATTAGCATTAATTAATAAAATTAATCATTAATAACAAATATTTAATTAAATTTTACGTATTATATACTTAGAATTATAACCATTCGGAAAAAAAAATCAAGGACTTTGGGAGGGGAGGGTCTGGACCCCCATGACCCCCCTTGTGTGCGCCACTACCGACAAGTAATACTTATGCTTAAAATTAAAAATCTCTTGGTGTATGGGAGGGACCTGAACCAGAGCTTCGAACCGGAACTGAACTGAAAACCGGAAAAAACAGTTATTTTGGTCGGAGCGAAAACGGTAACCGAAAAAAAATTCGGTTTGATATATTTTCAGTCATTTTGTTACTGTAACCAAGTTACTGCAAACAATTTAACGTCAACCATATAATTATCATCATTATATGTACATTGTTTCTCGATTTCCTGTTTTGATGTTCACTAGTACTTTCTTGTTTCAGTTTCGCATGAAATTACTTGTAGAAGGCAGATTTAATTCAGTTGAATGAATTGGTAGACGATTCTTTAAGAAAAATATCAGTCTGCAGTGATGAACACAGGAATTCTCAAGAGGGGGGGAGGCAAGTTCGAAAGTCCACCATTATCGATCGTATCATGCACAAATACGCCGCCCAACATAATCTTATGATTTTGTCGATTTTCGGGAACAAAAAGAACAGTAAAAGATTATTAATAACAAATACTTAGTTAAATTTTACATACTATATACATAGGATTATAATCAATCGAGAAAAAAAAAAAATAAAGGGCTTTATAGGAATAGGCGGGTCCGGACCCGGGGACCCCTTGTGTGCGCCACTGTCAGTTTTAGTTATATTTTTTGCATCTCAGCATATGGTCATCTATGGATGTTTGTATAGACTATATAAGCAAACCAGAGTCACGAACCTAGCTGTCAAATACGATTCTGATAACGGATAACAATGCCAATGTTCGCCGTTCTCTGCTCACCGCTCGTATCGCACACATGCTGGTTAATTGTATTAATTCACAGTGTACCCATTAAAAATGAATAAAATCTTCTAAATTTTGATAGAATTACATTTTTTGCTACTGATAGAATTATACTTTTAGTGCAAATAAGAATGTACATAAAATAAAATTATTCATTCAGAACTGAACCGAAAACCTTATTTTTGACGCAACAAAAACCGGAACTGAACCGATATACTTTTTTAGTTGAATCGGAACGAAAAAAGTTACAGTTCGAAGCCCTGGTTTGAACCCCTACACCTCACCCCTTTGTGTACAGCACTGGCGGTAAGCAAAAACAGCACAAAATGTAATTATTTAAACAGTAATAAGATTCGTAACAAAAAAAAAGACGGGAAGCCAAGGCACTCACTGTAACAATGGAGAAGCATAACTTAAAATCATAACATTAATCTAGTTCATTTAACTTATTAAAAGTCAAAGAAAAAAAATGTTATTTTAAAATGTTAAAAATACCGTATTTTTGTTCGAATCTAAGCCGCCATCGATTCTAAGCAGCACCCCAAATTCTAAACAAGTTTTTGGGAAAAAATAAAAAATAGTGTCAAAAGGTTTATGGATATTCGATATTTACGAAATTAAAAAAAAAAAAATTTAATTAGAACTAATAAGAAGTGAATAATTAATTTTAAATACATATATAAACCTGTAACTATACTCAAACCGTCAGTATGGTATGGTGTGTGGTAACGAATTTTTCCGCCTTCGATTGTAAGCCGCACCGATTTTCAGTCGCATTAGCATTGGAAAAAATAAAGTGCAGCTTAGATTTGAATAAATATGGTAATTCTGTTTTATTTAGATCATAATATTTGTAATAACAGTGGATATATATGCATTTAAGGCACATTCTTCCCTGACAAATTAAAAACGAAAATACGGGAACAATATAAAAATACTGATTTTCTTTGCAAAGAAATGAACAGGGAGAGAAGATTTAATATTGTGGATAATGAGAGACTTTATTCTATGAAAAAGGGGAGAAAAAGGCCGTAACAACCTTTAAAATTATTAGCAAAGTGTTTTTCCAAACACCGAAAAATTGATGCTATTCAATACATTTTAGTTGTTGTTGTTGTTACTTATGCCGCATGTTTGACAATGTCAGACCAAGTCCCACGAAATACATCGTGGCTAAGGGCTAGATGTACTCGTGTCGTTAGCCGTAGCTTTGAGCACCATATAGGTGATAGAATTATTTGGCTCAGTTCCACCCCAATTTTGAGGGAGAACACCCTGAGGGGTATTCAGGGGCCTGCCACCTCTCTTCCCCTTCCACCAAGCTCGCGAGAGGACTTGCGGGTCTACGACTATTTTGCATACCCTATGCTGCAAAGGCACTTTACATTTGCAAACATCCCTGCCTTGTCCGGAATTTGCACCCAGGCTCTACGGTACAACAATTAGTGTCACTAACCACAATATCGAATGGGCGGCCACACTTTTAATAATACCAATTCAATACAATATTCAATCTCTATCAATGTATATACAAGTCACATCTACAATAACGTCAGTGCCATGGAAGAAAATGCTTAACATTGTGGATAATGACTTAATACTATGATAGGGGAGAAAAAGGTTTTAACTACTTTTTAAAATATTCATAAAAAGTTTTTTCACACACCAAAAAATTTATGCCATTCAGTACATTTATGCAGTTTTAATAATACCTACTCAATATAACATCTGAATACCCTCTCTTTATCAATTTATATACAAGTCACATCTACTGCAACGTCAATGCCCTGAAACTTCAGCACCATGGAAGAAAAGATTTAATATTGTGGATTATGAGACTTTTTATTACAGGGGAGAAAATTCTATATTTTAGATGGGGATAAAAAGGCTTTAACAACTTTTAAAATTGTTCGTTAAGAGTTTTTTCAGAAATACCAAAATATTGATGCCATTCAACATATTTACGCACTTTTAATAATACCTATTCAATATAACTTCTGACTACCCTCTCTTTATCAATTTATATACAAGTCACATCTACTGTAACTTCAGTACCATGTACTTCTTCAGCTGTAGTACTTTCTTCCTCCGTCGCTTACAAGTAAACAGCATTTCGAAAACAAAACCTCCCCTTCCTTTCCACCGCGTAAATCCCTCCCGTTTTGTAGCTTGGATGCAACAGAGAAGCCAAGCCCGGAACAAACATGAGTATTACTGAAGTCATATCCTACTGTTTGCTTCTCATGAATATTTTTACAGTAAGGACCTTGTTTGACTAGAAAACGCTCTCCTAGGCGATCGCAGAATGTGCACTACCGCTGCGCTAGTTGCTAAGGGTGAAAATTTTTTTCTGCTCCTCTTCCCGACTAATTAGCCTGTCTTGTGCATAATGAAGAACCTCTCACGATTTTCGTGCTCTTGCCTATCCTATTCTTCTTTTTCGTAGAGGGAACCCTCAAAACCCCCACGCGTCGACTTCGATCGGGGACTGTCCATAAAAACAGATCTCTTTGAACAGCGTTTCGCCCACCCTTGACTGGAAAGAATTTTACCATGTGAAGAACAATGGCACGATCCGAACTAAATGGATTATGTTTTTCTCCACAAAAAAAACACTGTTTTCTCCAATTACGGATGAGGGAAAAAAATACATAATAACGGAGTAATGAAAATAAAACCTTGTATTTATTTATACGAAGAGAAGAATCAAAAGCAAAAAATTATTAACAGCGTCAGGTTGGTTCATTTTGCAATTTTATGCAAGGATATCATAAACAGCAGTTTTCTGTATAAAATGAGAAGATTTTTGGTAAGATAAGAGTCAAATTGCAAGATTCACATTTTTAATGTGTCTTATTAAAAAAAATAGTGAATTTAAAAAAACAAACTCTGTTCTTTCTTTTAGATTTGCTTTTATTGAAACTAACATCACATTATCAGAAAAAAAGAGTTTACGGAAGACTATATATATATATATACATAAGATACACAATATTTCAGTTGTTTTTCACTGAATATAAATTTGTATTTATTTTTTAAAAAAAACAAAAAAAAACTGTATTTTGAGATTGCGATAGTTAAAAAACAAGTGCGAGTTTCAAATATGAAGAAAGCTGCGAAATGGTTAAAAAGTTAGGTAGGAAAGACAGAATAAATCGTTTTTTATGGTTCTAAATTAATTTTTATTCCACTATTCAGTAAACTTTATAGGTAAGATAAGAATTTCTTCAATTCTGATTAATACTTTGTAAATAATCTTCATACAAAATATTAATCAGTTTTTAATGTTAGAAAGATAAAGATTATTCAATCCCAGATAGTTCAATAAGTAAAAAAAAAATATGGGAGTTTTAGTAAAAGAAAAAATAACTGTTACTACAAAAACAACCAAATTTTGATTAAAGCTAAAATAAAATTAATTTATTTCTGTGGTAACTATCAAAAACACTTACCGAACCAAAGCTCTTTATAAAGTACCTTTAATTTTAACTTAAAAACTCACAGGCTCAAACCAGAAACGCGTCACTTTCATAGAGTTAATTGTAAAAGCTTAAAAATAAAAAACTTACTATGATCTTCAAAATTATCTTCAATTAATAAAAAGAGAATTTGTTTGTATGTGATCCTGATTACGGAATTTTAAACTCAATATATTCTCACTTTTCTCGTTTTTGTATCAAATTAAATAAACTTTTCAAGGTTTCAAAAACTATCTCTCTCTCAGAACTTATATAGGAAATAACTTTGTAATTGGCACACAAAAAAATTTAGCTTTAGAAATGCTAAAATAATTATTCGGTATGTCGCAAAACTTACGAATTTTCAATGCCTGTATCCAACAACTTAAAATATCGTGAAAAAAAAAAATGCTGCTAATTCAATTGCCATAGTTACAATTTTTCAGATATCCACTATTTTTATTTAAGAATGCGATAAATTTAAGAATGCAACAAAATTAATTAATTTAAGAATGCAACAAAATTAATTAATTTAAGAATGCAATAAATGCATAAGAGATTTAATTTTTTAAAGCTTTATCAAGAAATATGAAAGTGAATGATTTACTTTCAGAATAATTTACAGAAACAATCTTTTATCCTTAGTGAATTGTTTTGAGAAATATCCTTTAGGCATTGACCATCAACAAGTTTATGAGCTAAGACACAATAAATAAAATCCAAAACACAAAAATTTTAATAAAGTCAAAACTACGAGAAATTAAACATTTACATACATTTAACAGAAAATTGAAACTGAAAGGTATCATATGCATTTTAAATTAACTTGAACATTCGATATTAAAAACCGATTTAACCGAAATAAAACTTATCTTAATATCTCTGTCTAAAGCGACCAGTTACTAAATAGAGAAATATATGCCATAAACTACCAGTCCAGCCTAATTGTTTAAAAAATAATTTTCCCTATTTAAATTCCCATTTCCGTTAAACATGAAAATGCATTAATAACGTTGAGAATAAGAAGCGTGTGTTAATTTTAATGAACATTCTTCAAATCTTTGGAACCAACCTCCGAATGTCATAGAAAACACTGGGAAAAAAGTTGAACGGAAATGTAGCGAAGTGAAGTTCCTCTCTAACTGAAGTAAACTAATTAATAACGTATAAAAAGATATCCCTAATTAATCCATGTTTTTTGAGATACGAAAGAGACCTTAAGTGGTAGTGTGCTATATCTGAAGCACAAATTGGAGAAGTATGCTTGACGTTGGTTTACAGTCTTCTTTTCCAACACTTGGAATTTTTTTTTCCTTATTCGAGTATTTATTCGAGTAGAACATTGTAGTATTTTAGGGAAACTTATAGGTTGTTTATTGAAGCGAACGTAATTTACCGTTGAGTCATGATGTATCTAAACATTTTCTGAAAATTAAAAAAGTTAAAGAAGCAAGGAGAAGATGGATTTAAAAAAAGGAATTTTCTTAGTCTCTTGAGAAGGGAGTAATTTTTATTAGTACATTACATTTGATTTGAAGCGCTTTTATATTCGTTACACAAATATAACACGGGTTTGTGTATACACACAATATATTCCCCTCAAACACAGTTATTTATTCCAAATTAAATATAATTTAAATAATGCAAAAATATTTGCACTTCGTGTAATCTCTGCATACTTTTAACCCTCCCCGCTTTTCCTTAAAAAAAGACTATGTTAAACGTCATAAAAAATTTAATTTGTTTTATTTTTTTTATAATTATCTTTCATTGAAAAAAAAAGAGTAAAATTTATTGAAAAGTTGGAATTTTCTCAGAATGCATTAAGAAAATCATGAATAATTTATGCAATGTATCCAGTTGGGACCACTGTTTCAATGAAAAATGTGAAGTACATTTTCAAATTAACAAACTTGATTCGAATGCATCTGAGAAAACAAATGCTGATTCGCTTATTTTTCAAGAAGATATGACTTCGTATAGATGAAATACCATTCTACAAGCTCAATATCATTTTTCATGGCTTGAAGGAAGATTCATGTTGCAATAAAAGCTTGTGTTTCACCTTTTGTAGCACAATATAATTTCAAATTTTATAAAACATAATAAAAATATCATATAACATGTATTATTTTAAAAATAAGCTTTAAATATTTTGGAAGTGTATAACTTTAAAATATACAGTGTTGAATAGAGGTTAAACTTTTTTTTATGAAGAATAGCTTTCTTTTTGAGTTTCAATAAGTTTTCTATCTAACTGGCAAACCAAAAAAAAAAAAAGCTTTTTTTAAAATCAATTAAATGGATGTTAAAAAAATGCCTTGCAATATATATATAGTTTTTACAAAATAGTTTTTATTTATATACGGAAAAAAATTTCACCACTAATAATTATAACTTTAAACATACTTATGCAGAAAATATTGTGATTAAACATTAATTGCATTGAAAAGAAAGTATTTTGAATAACGTATGGGAAAAATCTTGTATCTGTAGGTAACTAGAAATGTACTTATACCAATGTGAAATAAGAATTTGTTATAGGATATATTGTGCGTATTATAAATATAGGATGTTTTAAAATTAGGGCTAATTTTAACTTCACTTCCAGATGAATTCTTATGCATTAATGATTATAATTTTTCCTGAAATATATATTTAAAATCCTATCAATTTAACCGCTAATCTAATTTTTTATAAAAAAAACCTTTTTGAATGAACTTTTTTACAATATCATAAAAAAAAGAATTGTATCTTGTTTTTCTGATTTTGTAGAGTCGATTATTTTGTTCAATAAATAATTAGCAGTAAAGTTTTAAATTCAACAATATGGTGTTAAAAACGGCATGAACAATTCAAAACTTTTAAAAATTATAAAAGCTTACTTATTACATTTCAAACTTTTCTTCTTCATTTACTTAAAGACTTTAAAAAGTTGCTTCAGTTAATGTTTCCATTTCATTTCGCTAATGTTAACTAAATGATAGTAAATAATTAATTGTTTTAAATATTGAGGTTTCTTTTCACTGGAAGGCAATTCCTTATATTTGGCACTAGTGCAGAATATAAATTACTTGAATATTCCCTCAACTCCCTTTTTTACGTAATGAATTCATTTTTAAACAATATTGTTTTACTTCTCAATTACATTAACTTAGTTATAAAAGAAGAATGTTTTCAGCCAATTAATATGATGTCATACAAATTGCAAAATATAATTGTCGAGAGTGTACCCCCGTATATATAAGAACTTTTATTACAATCAACAAAAGTTACACCAAATTCTGGTACATCCTCAAAAAATCAAGTATTTAGCGCAGAATATCAAAGCAAATAGTTTGTTCTTCCTAGTTTCGCTAAAACCAAGTCTTTTACCAGGATTTGAAACAGTAACTTCCAGATAAGTTCAAAGGATTATCATCTCAGTATCCAATCCTATTCATACACGATAGAGCAAATGCCAATTTAAACAACGACACGAAATCAAAGTAACATTTTTCATGGACAAAACTGTTACAGAATCAAAAAGTGAACACTTGTTATCCCCTTACCTTCGCATCCGTCTTTTGTATCAGCTACTACCCGGAATTAATTTTGTCATCTTGTGCTTCACTCGAGAGAGTGAGAGATAAAAGGGAGTTACACAAACTTCTTCGCATATTAAATTTAGAATACGCCCTTAGGGAATTATATACCTCATAACATAACTTAGAAGGAAAAAAAAGAATAGATGCTCAAGTAACTTTGATTGCATTAAACAAGTATGAAATTACATAAGATTTCAAATTAGATAATGTTACTAAATATGTAGCATTCTAAAAAAAAGTAAAAAATAAATATTTGGAGTTAGGGCTATATAAGCAAACGCAAAATGCATAAAATATGCAGAATAAATCATTATTAGAATAATTTCAGTCGCTATATTTTTATCTCACTTTTCATATGTTTTGTATAAATTGCCTTGAAAATACTCCTTTAACAAAATAAGGCAAAATTGATGATTTTTAGTAAGTCGTTGATGTATACTAATGTAACTGGATCCAATTTTTGCTCTTTTGAAAGAATAACAACCTTACTTCATACTAAGCAATTCTACCTATCATCTTTCAATTTTCACAAGTTTTCAGTAAATACATAAAATTTGCAGAATAAACCATTATTACACAATAATTCCCTTCGTTATATTTTTACCTCACTTTCATATTTTTTTGCAAAATGCCTTGAAAATATTCCTTTAAAAAAATCGGGACAAATTGATGATTTTCAGTAAGACGATGCATACTAACAAAACAGGAGCCATTCACTGCTCTATTGAAAGAATAACAACTTTATTTTATACGAAGCAACTGTACCTCTCATCTTTCGTTTTTCAAAAGTTTTCTGCCTTTTCCGTATCAGAAATAGACTCATTTTCCTTTGCAAGAGAAAAATTAGCGATTTCGCACACATTTTACTCTGCTTCAGCTGTTTTCAAATCAAAAGGAAAAGATTCAAAAGCATGTAAACACTAATTTCATTGACAAATTTTTTTTAAAAAAAAAACCCAATTGTTTTACTTTGAAGAAGGAATAAACCCAGTATTAATTTCCCACCAATACTTCCGAGTCTTCCCATTTTTTATTCTCCTAGAACCTATTTTCGACAGTTTTTAAGATATCTCCTGCGGAGTAAGTGTTCCTCAGCTATGCACTTTAGGGGCATCTGGGCAGCATTTAGACAGAACTGGAGGAAGATAAAAGTGTCATTATCCATTCGCTTCCCCCGTAAGCAAGGCAGCGCAACAAGCAGGGGCGGATTTAGAAAAGTCGAGAGCACGGAAAAGACTGAATATTAACTTGCTTAGGAAAAATTCCCTTGTTAAGGGGAAAGGGGAGTATCGGGAGAAAGAAAGGATAAAAAAAAAGGTAATCTTTGGAAATAGAAGGTACCCTGTGCCCGGAGAGGGAGTAACTTGGGTTTTAAAATGCAGAGGCTGCGAATTGAGTGAGGGAATGTGTTGAGATTATTGAAATGCGTGCCGTGTGGGGATAGACGTATACAACGCTCGAATTGAACTTAAAGAAGCAAGTGGCTGCCTAAGCTTTTCTTTTCGCTTTGGTTTCCTTCTCTCTTTCGCTCTTCTTTTTTTTAAAGCCGACACGTGCAATCCAGAAAGAATTCTCCAATGGATCTACCAGTTCAGTGCGTGACGAACAGTTTTTCCCACTTGTACGCAAAGCTACGTCTCAGTAGGGGAGGGTTCACAAATGGCAGGTTGTTTCCAAAACCGTTCCGAATAAAATGTTTTATTTCCCAAGAAACCGTTTGTAAAAACGCCAGTGATTATAACGCATTGCCCCTGAATGACAAATAATGGTGAATTTATTCACTTGTGGCATTTTTATTGAAAAACGTTATTCGACTTAAATAAGTTCTCCTTTGTTTTTTTTTTTAATTCCCCAAGCATTTAATACTCGTATATACGCTTATTTTAAGTCCTGCTAAGGAAACTGCTATCTGACCGATAGTTAGAATATACTATGTAATAGTTGTTTATTATGTACGAAAGAGATAATTTAAATGTCACGGAGAATTTAAAGTAATAAATAATACTGTTCAGATAAACAAATTATTCCAGATAGAATAGACACGAAAGTCTAATCACTCAATTCACAAGTCGGAAGTGGCTTAAGATGTGCTAAGAAAGAGATTTATTTTGTTTAACTATAAGAGTAAAAACACTAGGTTGGTTGGTTGGTTGTTTTTTAATGACAATAAGTCCTCGCGGGACGTAATGCGCAAAACATGAAATATAAAGAATCAATAGATATTTAGCAGACTGTTTTAAACACTTAATACTTTTCTCGCACTCCATGTATTTATGATGTAGTAAAATATTACATATACTTCAAAATGAGGCAAAGAAAATTTTTTGAATTGCTAGTAATTACTTACAAGATATATTCATTTAACATTATGGGTAAACAAAGAAATTTGCATTTTTTTTATCACTGTCAATAGAAATGCTTCTCTCGCTCTTTTTCTCTCTTTTTTTAATTTAACAAATAGCATTCTACACTTCCCTTTCCGAAACTTTAGTTTCCCCTGCTCCCTTTCAAACTGAAGAAAAAAAGATGAGTAGTTCGTAGAACGTCAACCATGAAAGTATAGTACTAATTACCTATCACAAAATCGCCAACCATAAAATTGTATTACTAATTATAGTTGTCTATTTTCCGTATTTTATCATGCTTGTTTATTTCTACAGTTCTCTTGGTGTTCTAATTTTAAATAAAAAAATACACTTTTATAACCTAGTTTTTTTAATTATTACTTTAATTGCTTACCTTTTACATTATGAGCCAAATTATGTTATTGTATATTTTCTAAATTACAGTGTCAATTAAGATAAATTGCAATAAATTAAATTAAAATGTAGATCATCAAAGAGTAAAGGAATAAAAAATAATATTTACAAATAATGCATAGTTTAAATAAAACTTTCTGTAAAAGAACAGATGGAAAGACTATAAGTAGGCTAACAGAAAGAGATAAAAATCATTTCCTCAAGACATAGAAATAATTTAAGAAATTTATAGAACACAAATATAGATATTAACCTTATACTTAAAAAGTGGATGGATTATATATTTTTTCTTCGTAAAATCTGTTATTTATTTTTTAATAATCCATAATATATCTAACGCCTAAGAAGCCTTAAAAACTATAATTAGAAAGTGTAACACTTATTTTCGACTTTCAGTTTTAAATTATATTTTATTTTCAAATTAGCAATTTTTGAAATTCTAAATTTAAACAATTAACACAACAAATATATAATAAATTTGAAGAAAAAGAAAATGCTAATATTTAAAAAATTAAAGCAACATACGGGAATCTTAAAATTTATCTCAATAACTGTATCTATTTCGGAGAATCGAAAATTTATTCTTATTGTACACTTTCTGCATCTAAAATAGTTTTAAGTACTCAATTAAAGTAATAATACTTATGAAACGAGTAAAAATTTTTTAGATTATAAAAAAACTTTTTACACATAACGTCTAATATAAAATATATTGAAAACTGCATGTATACATATCACTAAAACAAAATCAAACTTATAGTACGATAAGATACGATAATCAGTTCCAAATTAAGTGGAGAAATAATTAAAAACGAATTTAGAAAAGCAAACAAGAATAATTACATTCAACAATTACCTCATATATTTACCACATACGTAAATGAGAAACAAATACTGTAAATTTGCAAATCGCACCAAATATTAATATAACACTATTTTATAGATTTATTCAATTAAGGAACTTTCTCCAAAAAAAAAATTAAGCTATAAAACTACCTTAAAATAAATGACAAATTTATGCTAATCATATACTCTTAAGACTTATAAACAAACAGACATTAACACAATTAGTAAATGAAGTTGTGATTTAATTTTCGAAATTAATTAACAGAAAATTTGTTTCAGGTCATCGAAATATGAAAAAAATTTCAAGCAAAAGAGCAATTTTTAATTATATCAAAACGTGCGTCCAGAAAAATAAAAAAAACTTACATTCCGTGTACCATTATGCAATAAAAAGATGAGCTTATGCATTTTACAATAAAATATTGTTAGAGAACAATTTATTAAACTAAAATATTTCTATTTTAGTTTAATAAATTGTCCTCCAACAATATTTGAATGCATGAATGAATTAAAATAGATAAAATAGGTTATCAAGGGGAAAAAATGGCAATATAAGTGGCTTCCATTTCAACATTATCTAATAGTCAGTGCCAACTACAACTTTTAAATTGTAGATAAAATTCGGCAGAGATTTCCCTGCTTCACAAAGGGCGTAAAACATTTATTGAAGAGCCAAGAACGCGTTTTTTTTTTATTCTAAAGGTAGTGATGTGTGTGAAGGAATGGCATTGCAACGGATCTGGAAAAAGCGGGCCTTTTCGTTGAGGGGCCCCTGAGACGTGCTTACATCAGAAGATGTGAAAACCGTCGGGCTTTTAAGCGGCCAACCATTGGGCATGTTTAATCCAGCGTCGGCCGAAATAACAAGTCTCCCTTGTATCAAACGGTGATAGATGATGTGGGGAAGCAATCAGTAGGAAGGAAAGGAAGCAGTAGCCATGGTTACAGAACCCCTCTAGTAAATAGACGTGATGCTGCCAGTGCTTGTTAAATTGAAATCTCGGAAAAACGAGCCTTTTGCTACTAAAGAACCTTTTTGAGCTTGTTGTCACTTTTTTTATTATTTATTTTGTCTCCCAAACCTTCTGTTTTTCCTCTTGCCTTTAAGGAGGTGTCAAGATTGCAAGAGGGTTCTTTTTTAATGCGATGTTTTGGCGGAATTATTTGGGGAATTTATTGTCTCTCGGGGTGAGAGGGGAAGACAATGTCACGATTTTTTATGGCTTTAACAAGGCGAGAGCAAAAGAATCGGAATTTAACAATCGAATTATTTTAAACTCGCCTCGAATAAGTGGGTTTATTTTATTTAGTTATTTCCACTCTTATTTTTCCTTCACGGAGTGCGGCGCGATTTTGGGCTTTAAATTTTTGTGCTCTGGTTGTCCTGAGTGAGCATTAGGTTACCGCAGAGGAACTTTGGTGACGGGTAACAAGCTACAAATCCTTTTCGGGTTGCCTACTGAGAATTGGAATTCTTTTTTCAAAACATCCTTCTCTATCTACAAGAACGAAAAAAACATTTAGAGAAAAGCTTAATAAGGTCTATAAGGCTCTCACCGCCAATCCGAAGATGACAGTCACCAAAACCAGAACAATATTCGAAGCATTCTGTAACATGATGTTGAATTTGTTTGTTTGTTCTTTTTATCCTTAAAAAGCAGCTTTCTCCATGTCCCATCTGGATCCAAATCGGAGGAAACAGAAATGTCAAAAGGAAGATATGTTGTTATAATAGTCACAGAGATTTGTTTTCAGCGACCTTTCAAAATAACTAACTCGTTATTGACATTAAAAAATTAAGCAACTAAAAGAGAAAAAAAGGCGGGAAAAAAACAGAGACAGATGTAAAATTAATAACACAAATCCAGAACTTCACTACTTAAAATAAAAGCAAAGCACTTAAAAAAAAGAATTCGCGCTTTTTAAAAGTCATTCGGAGCAACGGGTTGAATAAGAAATATATATTCTCAGTATATTTGTTTGCGGGTATTTTTTTAATGAAATTACAGCTATGTTATGTGTTTAAAAAAAACATATGAATTAAAAAAAAAGTATTTAATCAACTCAGAATTTTTTGAAACCGTGTGTGTATTGTAAATAATAATATAATAATAAAAACTGCTATTGTTAAACATAATGAATTTCCACAGATGCTCGTAAATAAATTCTCACAGTATAATATATATTAATAATATATTTTGAATACACATAGTAATACTGAAAAAATTCTTTTGTTAATCCAGCAATTTTTCAAATAGAAAAAAAAATATCATAATACAATGTAGAGTTATTCTTCAAATAAATAAATATATACACAAGCGTCGAAAGGTTTTTATGCTTTTAAAGTGAATGTTTAACTTAATATTTATAGTATTTAATATTCCCCATTGCCTGAATTACATATTTATACTAACACACTGAATTTTGTATAAATTTGCATGTAATGCTACTTCATCTTTCTTTTTTAGTTTTACCTAGATACATAGGTAATATTTATTTAGTTTTGTAAACACAATAACACGTTTTCAAAATAAATAAAAATAAAAAGGCTTAATTTTAAAATTTATATCAAATTAATTATCCTTATATTATTCTGTAAATTAATCCGATGTATATCTTCTTTGATTATGCAACTTATGCTTTTAACAATACATTATATAAAAATAAAAAGTCTTAAATTACATCTTCTTAAAAGAAACAGCAAGAACATCAAGAAAAAAAAATTATTCATATACACGCTTCTCTAGACTTTTCTAAAAATAAAGTTTTTTTTAAAAAAAGTTTCACTTAATTTGAAAGTATATGATTTAATTCTCATTTTTCTTTATTTCATAATTTGTTTCGAAATTATATATACAAATGAAGTCTAAGACATAATTTTCTGTTTGGTAGAGCATTTCTTTTCAAACTTGTAGCAAACTTCTTTCAAAGTATGGCTATCTACTCAGGCTCCATACTCGAAAGATAGTGAAGCGAATCCGACATGGAACTAGGAATAGTCGACATAATACGAAATATCAAAAATAATCATTTAATTATTTATAAATGTTTGGCTCACTCCAAGTATAAGGGAAAGATTAATTTAGATATAAGCTCTAAATAATCAAAATGCACCAATCTGTAATAAAAAAAATTAAAAAAAATTGCTAGCTCTACAATAAATTGATGATACATGTCACTATATGAAATACTTTAATAGTACATAAACGAATAGGTCAAGGCAAGAACTTGCTATCTATACCTACTAGAATAACTATTACTTCACCATGGAAGAGTAAATATTATCCAATTTTTTTTAACCGCTAACAAAACCCCCTCACTTTATATCCTTAAACTCATCTATATGTTAAGATTCCACTGTAAGAAGGGGGCAGTTAAGCTTTCAATAAAACTGAAAAACTTCAAGTTAGATCTGAAAGGAAAACCTCCCAAGATAGCTCGTTACAAACTTTGTTCTTTTAATATATACATTTAATTTTAAACAAGTTAATTTTTTTAATACATTTATCAATCAAACTAATTTGACAAGAAATTATCTTCCAAAATTTTATTTTTTAGTATTCTATAACACTTCAATGAATCTTTTCTTGAAAGGAAAAAAAAATTATGTAGATCACCCGGAATAAATGCCGATAGGAAGAAATTTTAAAAAAAAAGAAATGAAAAAAAAAAAATGTTGATTTGGTTTAAAATCAAAAGGTTATAGTTTCTAACAACTTAAGTGTCATACTTTCCTCTATACATTTTGAATTCTTTTGTGCACTGATGTCGAACTAAGCACAAAAGTATAATCTAATTGTAGCAGACATACAATTACTTAAATATGCAACACGATGTGTTAAAAAAGAAATTCTTATACAATAAAATTTATTTTTTTAGAAAAAAGGGCTCCAACTATTATAAAAAAGAATATCTGCAAATAAAAAAAAATACCACAACTAATCCCTCCCCCTTCATATAAAAAGTTTCTTAAGTAAGGTTTCATTAACGAATCGATACGCATTACACTATCGATCGTTATATCCTAATTAAAATGACACTCCACATGAAAGGTGGATACATGAAGCCAGACCAACCGGTACGCTTCTCTGGGTTAGGTACAAGGCAATAATGAAGCTTAAATTTCGGGAACGGAAATCCCTAACAACTAAGCAGGTCTCCCCTTTCGGCGCGGTTTTTCTTACCCTAACTCTTTGATGCCATACACCCTTCGACCCGTAGTTCCTTCCGTTAGACTTAAGAGTTGAATGTACCACTCGTGAAATGCCATTTGCGTTTGTCAATCTCGCTTCACAGAGAACTCTCCCCTTACGCTACAATTTTTTAAGGCCTTGCTCTAACTGTGAACCCACTCCCACGCACTTTCTTCCAGAGATAAAAAGGACATCTGGTCTCACGTTCTGAGATGAAAGGGTTGGTAGAGGGATGCCCCATTCGCGGGCGGGACGTCCGACATCTTTAAATCGGATACCTTTGAATGGAAGCTGGAAGCATATCTTTGTATACTTACTGAAAGGGGGAAATCAAGGATATTAGAGACTGGTAGGGTAAGGAAAATATAATAATCAATTGTATTTCTTATTATTTCAGGTATTAAAAATATAATATTACACATCTATATATTTAATGACATCAAAATTGTTCACAAAGTGAAGATAGAAAGTGAGTTAACAGTACTGAGTGATAAGCACAAATGGTGGAATGTTCTGGTGTAGAATGTGTCTTCTGCACTGTCGTTTCGTAGAATGAAATTCGAATCACCAGTACAGTTCTGAGCATTTAAAAGAACCCAGTGGCGTACACATGCCTCTTTTGTGAGGGGTTAAATTCTAATAAACAAGCAGACGAAAACACCGAGTGGTATTTTCTTTTGTAAAAATTAAAAATGTTTTGGTCTATGGCAGGGGTACTCACAACCTTTTTTTCTACCGGGCTGCATACATATGTTAGCTATTTCACGCGGGCCGCAACATGAAGATTAATGTAGGGGGGGATGCTTTAAGACCAAGATAACATAGAAAATCTAAAATGTGGAAAATTAAGCAAAATATTAAAACTCATATTGCGCTTTTTTAATTTGTTTTTTCCCCCTATTTTTATTTTTGTCACTGGATTTTTTTAAATTGGAATCATTTAAGAATCACTCCTTCACAATTTCTGCATCAGTATATGGTTTCACATGATTATCCATAATATACCAAATTTCATAAGGTGCCTTTGTTGCCGCTGTGACATTAACAATAACAATACACTTTTTTTTATTGTTGTAAAGATTATTCAAGAAAGCCTATTTATCACCTCTTGAAAGAGATCTTCGAGGAAAAGTGTCATCGAACACGATTTCTGTTCATTGGTATTTTTTTAAATTCAATACACTTTCGTGAAAAATCAAACAATTACTGATCTATGCTTGTTTTTCACTTCAAAATAATCAACTTCCCAATCGTGTTGAAACAACCTATTTTCTTCGAATATTTTTCGCTTGCAAGATACGAAAGACAGTTAAAAATTAGTTCCACTCATAAAATGGTCGCTACACCATTGTTGCCTACTATCACTAATCAGGGGGAAAATATCAATTCGCACCCATACCACATCCACAGCAAAAAGCAAAATTGATATATTTGATTTCTTAACAAAGAATTTACCACCAAATTTTCATAAATAAATGAATTTCTCAGAGCAATGGACGATTACCGGGCCACTTAAAAAGGCCCAATGGGCCACAGGTTGAGTACCGCTGGTCTATGGGGTTTTCAAAAACCCACAAACACTCCCTTGTGTAAGCCACTGACAGAACCTTCCTCAGTACATTCGATCCAAATAAATTTAGTTATTTCACTAATAATCCCCAGGATCATGTTAGGCGATGAGATTGACTGGAAAGAAAACAACACAGGAATCATAATTATATAAACGGAACATTGCCTTATACATAACTTGACGACAAACTCCTTCCGCTTTTGCGAAGCTCTTGATAAGATGTTTTGCTACAAATAATGTGGATGTCCGAATAGATCTTTTAGGTACCCCTTTAACTAAAGAATCTCTACTGCCGATCTCTGCAACTAGGCAAACGGTTGTTATAGTTTAAAATGCTCTGGTCCAAGGACATCAAATCATTCATTGAGGAAGAATTGGTCAACAATATTTATTATTCAATCCGTTTCAGTGCATGTTGAGTCAGAGTTAATTTTTGTCTTCAGGACACTAAAAACGAAAACTAACACGATGGTTAAAAGAATTATGGTATACCATTCACATCATTCATAATCTTATTTTCTAACTTTCAACGATTGTACAGTTTATTACAACTCAAAATGCAGGTAGCGAGACTAAAATCGTGTGTTGCAAAATGAATCTATTTCAGACATTGAAAAATTTCGTACGCAGCAGAAAGATGATCCCTTCATGAAGTCGAAATGGAAAGATGCCAACAAGAGAAAAACCGCCTTTTCGTTTTGTGACATTGCGACAAGATTCTAGAAATAAGTGCAAACCAGTTATCCGTTACAGATAATGAAAACAGTAAATTTAGTAATTGGCCTATTGCGAAATGAATGGATCAATTGTTTCCATTTGAAAATTACAAAATGATTCCAGTTTTTTCGTCGTTCGCCAAACTAGAATTAACAAGGACATTGTTAAATTTTGAAATTATTGTATTTCTTCAAAGATTTAAGTTTAAGAAGTGTCTACTATATAATACCACTTTTATGTATTGTTCAGTTCTATAAGCTCGATCATCGGTTAAAATGTGATACATAAACCTGGCAGCTAGTTTCCTATTGTAAATCGAAATAAAAAATCAACTCAATAGGCCTTTGCGTGCGTGTGTGCGTTTTTTTCACGTACAAGACAAAAATATTTACACTCTCCATAATGAATTTAATAATTCGTTATATGTAGAAATTTTGAACATAATATTGGCCCTATTTTCCAGACGTCAGTTACATTTATACACATTTACTCCTTTTTTCGATACCGTGTGAATTTTTAGTTTAAAATACACTGAGAATTCACGTATTATTTTAGGCCAAATAATAAGAGTTTAAAGTAGCAACATTGATCTAAAACTTTTTGAAGAACTTATAACATCAGTTCTTCGTACACTGATAAAATTACAATGACCTAAGTCTGCTCAAGTTAATAACGGAATATCAAATTTTGAAAATCTTGAAAAATAGTGCTTTAAATTACAAAATCCTTCATAATAAGCTAGCACAAGGAAAGAGTATTTAAGAAAATCATGTGACTTAGTTTACGTATAGTTAACTTGAAACTATGACAGTTTTTACGGATAAGTGTAAATAAAATACATATTCATGTATATGTCGCAGGGAAATGACGAAATTAGAAATTTGATCATATCCTTAAGGGATAATTGACGGGAGATGTTACGATAACATCTCTTCAAGGTCATTTCTCTGATGAAAGTAAGTGAATTTATCAAATCCCTGAAATGTTTCAGTGAAATGATGAAATGAACTAGTAAGGATTTGCATTGGCTAAATGCTGTCCAGGGGAGGGGATACACCTGGGGAAGTCGAGTCCTTGTACTTCCTAACCATATAGGTAGTACTATTGACTCCCTAAATATCAACCAAATATCTTTAAAAAAAATGGCACCATAGGATTAACATAAGGATTGATATTTTAGTGTGAAAGCAACCGAGAGGAAAGATTTTACGCATCAAAAAATACCAGTCCAATTTTCTAATTATTTGTTAACTAGTTTCGAATAAATAATTTGTATTTCATTGAGTATAGAGTTGTATTACTTCTACGTTTAATAATGCACCATATATTTGTTAAATAAACACTTTTAAACTCTTGACAATATTATTTCATAATTCCACTGAAACAGATCAGGGATTTGTTCAAATCCCTTACTTTTATCGGGGAAATGACCTTGAAGAGATGTTATTTTAACACCTCCCGTCAATTGATCATCTCCCTTAGGGATTTGATGATAAGATTCCTCATTTCATCATTTTTCTGCGACTTATATATGCTAATAGAACATAAATTTTCGACAAATATCACGGCAAATAATATTATTCTTCAATACCAAAGAGAGATACTCAGACTAACAATATTTTTCATTCTTACTTTATAAAAAGTTTAGAGCAAGAGACAAAATTCGATTACAAACAACTTTCCAAGTTTTTCAATTTCATTTTTTCAAAAGTCTCTTTCGCATGTATATTTGTCACTTAAATAAATATGTAGTATATAACAGCTGCACTAACGAGTTTCAGAAAATACAAAATAATTGATCAAAATATCTCTTCGGAAACTCGTATCAACTGGAATAAGTCCGTATCACAAAATAAAACGTTTTTACGTTCTTCAGGTGACAATTTTAGAAAAATACGAAAAAAGATATTTAACATCTACGTATGAAATTTGTAATTAAACATCTCTGGGACGTTTAGCTTTATAAAAGATATAGTACAAGCATTCCAGACGTCAATATTTCAGAACAAACACATCAGCGAAATCCAATTCTAAATTTCAGACCTCAAAATGAAATCACCAACTCAACTCAAAGAAGACAAGTAAAAAGCAAAAGATTCATCGCTATTTAATTATTGTTCAGAACGAGACAGCTTTCACACAGAAAATACTCACATTCTCATAAAAATCAGATCGCGAATAATATCCGCGATACCCTAAGGCACAAATTGTTTGAAGACGTATTATTATAAGAAAAACATATGCTCCTGTCACTCGGATCGTTTTAAATAAGTATACATAACGGAAAGTCGGTACAAATATAATGTTTGCTCGAAAGAGAAAAACTAATTCAAAGGTTTTTCCTACCGTGCTTTTAATGAAATATATGTATATATTTAAGAACTTATATTTGTGTGATGTTAGAGTATCCATATACAGATGTCAGTGTAATTTTCTTTCGTTTCAAATCACTGTCTATTAATACGAAGTCAGGATAAAAGTAACACAAGTTTCTCTTAGTATTGAGAGTAAAATGAAAGGAAAGTTTGCTATGAAATTTTGCAGAGATATTCGTTTATGTACATTTCAAGAAGAAACGCTTGACTAAATAGTTTTATGTTTGCTCAGATGAAGTTTTAAAATATTTTTAATGCGAACTTAAAGAGTCAATAAAACTTATGAATAGCTGTAAGAGAAGTCATATAAAATATTAGTATTTTGAGTTAAGTACTTCAGATTTTTTTTCTCATTCTAAAAAAAGCTGTATATATATATATATATATATAACCCCAAATATACACCGGGACCCCGATTTAACGAATTTCGCGATTCAACGAATTTTTTCTTTTCCCCGATCAAAATGGAGGCAAAAACCCCTAATTAACGTATAATAAACCCCGAGCTGACGAATTGTGTCAACAACCGAAGATATTTTTCTGTTATTAGTTTGGATTAGAAAAAAAAAATTACTTCTTTTCAAATGGCATTCGTTTTGTCCGGAAATGAAAAATGCTTTTCTTGAAAGTGCCACATTTCGATTGTCTATTATTGTACTTTACATGTGTAGATGAGTCATGAGTGTAACCTACCGCGTGAGTTTTGAATAGGACAGAAAACTCCTTTCTCATTCCATTCCACAGCGCAGGGGATATTTTAAGAGATTTTATCATTTGCTTTCTTGAGAGAAGCGAGGTTTATAATATGTTCGGTTTTGCAGAAATTTATTTTTTTCCCCGAAAATTTGTTAATGATTTCAGATTGTCGGAAACAAATACGTAGCGGTTTTTATGCAGAAATTGCCAATGAATCTCCGATCAAAACTGTTACATTTTCTAATTCTTTACATTATTCAGAAACTGAAAACATACCTCATGCAGCAGGATGTAAAAAACGCAGTATTTTCTTCTCTGCATAAAGTCGAAGAACGTTTTCGAGTCAGGAATCAAAAAGAAATTTCCAATTAATTTGAGCATAATAATTAACTAATTGTATTTTTATCTGTTGAATAAAAAGTATATAGTTTCTAACTAGGGATATTTTTTGTGTAGTAAACTTATTATAGAATTCACAAAAGATAAGTGTAAAAAAATTATATTTTTTTGGATCTCGATGTTATGAATAACCCCAATTAAACGAATAAAATGTTCGGTCCCGATGAATTCGTTAAATCGGGGTCCTAGTGTGCGTGTGCGTGCATGCATATAATAGTTAACATTAAGAAATAAGGTTCAATACAGCAAAAAAATTAAAAAATAAGTAAATAAAAATGCCATTTCTTACAGTCTGAATCTTATTAAATACATAAATTTAAGAGTATCTATATAACTTTCACTACAAAATAGCTTTTTAACATACAATAGCAAATTAAGTTCAAAAGTTTTTTTTTTTTTTTAATGACATCAAAATTTCTTTGTTTCTTTAAAAACCACCAATCCAATTCTTTCGTAACAAAACATAACATCTGTCAGCATGTAAATCAAATATTGTGAACTTTCAGAATGAATTAATACATTTTAAGGCAGATTTGAACATCATAAGATGCCCCTTTTTTTGTGCTTATCGAGAATTATATTTTACCTAACTTCCAAGATAATAAGTAAATTCATACGTAAACGGAAAACATTAACACTTGTTCTTGACACTTTGCTATCAAACAAGCCATAAAAAATGACTATATACATTTTTAAGAACACAAAAAAGCATATCAATTACTGCAAGTAGCAATGATGTAAGGATTTAAATTCCCCCTTGAAGACATTTGACAGAGTGCGACTAGCTCAAATAACCACACATCTGGAAATCTTTTTTTTTTAAATTCCCTTCCAAAGAGCGTTTTAACTTAGGATGATTATAGTCAATCCATCCACAAGAGAAAAAAAGAAATTACCGAAAGAAGTCCCTCTAAAGCTGTTAACAAAAAATAATAAAAATAAAAATGATAAATAAAAAAAAAAAAAACCTGTAGTTTTTAAAGTCTTTAAGATGCTTCTACATTGTTTATAGTTTGCTTAACATGAAGAAAATTTTCCACCAAGAGGAAAAGCTAAACTCCTCAAAAATAGCATCATCCATAATTTGAGAAAGAAGCTCACTGATTTAGATACGGAGAGTTTTCGGGGGAAAACTACCCACTAAAGACCCCACGATGCTATTAAAAACAAAATGTTGCCGCACGAAGAGGGTAAAATTAAAAGAAAATTTATATCTATATGCGCCTGGAACGAAAAACCGGAGAGAAAAAAAAAGAAAGAAAAAAGGGGAAAAGGGAGTTAGAACAACACAAAACAAATTGTCGCGACTTTTAATGAGTGGGTAATTTAAGCTAGGGTTGATATTGGAAGAAAGTGGAGTGGCTTTTTTGAAGCGGTGGTGCATATCGACAGAGAATACTTATTAAGTTTGGCATGCATTACTTACTGGTGGTCAGCCGTGATTTGGGAAAGCAGCCAAGCAGAGACCACCTCAATTGGACTCGATTCCTGATATACTTGAACGCACCAAGGGCAAAGTAAGGGCATGAATAGATTTCAACATATATCGAGAAATATCCACAAATATTCGGCTGGGAAAGGTGACAATTCATTCGAATCGCCCAAAGAAAGAATCAAGAATCCTTTCCTCTCTTTTTTTTCTCTTCCTTTCCCACCTTGCATCTCATGGGCCATTTTTTTCTTTGCAATTGTTTCAAAGCATTTTGAATTGGCATATTTTTATTTCGATTACTCTATTAAGATTTTTGTTTTTGTTTGTTTCATTGTAATCCATCATATTTGTTGTTGTTGTTGTTAAATCAGCAGGAGTTGAATTCGATTTCTAATACGCAGGAATTCTAAACAAGCAGGTTAAAACAATGCACATTTAATAACTAGTATTAAACATGATGGAAACTAAAATTTTAAACTACTTATTGATCAAAAGCTATTCACTTACAAATTACAAAACTAAAAAAAGGATCATTTCATTCTTTTTCTTTAGTGTCCTACGTACTTAACACAAGCATATATATATGCTCTCTGTATAACAAAAAGGCAACGCACCAAAAAGCTATCCAAACTGGACAAAATTGTGTAAGAACATACTTTACGATAGAATATGCAAATGCTCACCTTTTAGGTTATGTGAATAACTAGCCGGATCTCCCGTGCATTGCAACATTAGAGTATAAAACAGAAGTCCCAATAGGGTATAAACAGAAGATATTCTAACGTTAAGGCATAATTTTCATGCGAATGTGGTCCCGTCGATCCATGTGGGCTGCTCCAAATGCCTCGCAGATGAATTCGGTAAGAGTATGGGCAGAGGTCACCATTTTACAGTAGATGTTAGTTGAATTAAAGGACGCAAGGTGTAAAAGTACACGATAGTTCGACATTTGAGTCAAAACTATAGGACCATTCGATGATGTTGGCTGGAATAGGTGAATTATAACCGTACAGAGCGTCAAGAAGCTGGCGATCAACCGAGAACGACGATAGAATACTTGGACACAGTGATCGACTGATTGGCGCTGGCAGCCCCTCCCCCCATAGCACAGCTATACGTCGAGGATATTCTATACGTCGTAGTATTGCATTTCCTTACACTCAACACTGAGCTCATATTTCAATAGGATAATACCTGATCGCACATGACACCAATTTCTCTAGCTCGTCTTCGTGCTTTTTTAAAATTCACCAACCGATGCAAACACCAGATCTCTTCCCAACAGAGCACATATGGCCTATGATGAGCAAAGGTCTCCGACTGTCTCAGGATTACACCAATCTAGTTCACCATTTGGAACGTTTATCGCAGGCAATTTCATAAGAAAGCATCTGTCAAATTTACAAGATAATGCTCAGCCAAATAGCAGCTTGCATGAGGAACAAAAGTAAGCCAACGCATTATTAATTTTTTTCAAATATGTTTTGATCTATATTATAATTATTATTTACTCTTCTAGCTATATATCCTACATAAAACATTTAGAGTGTGTGAGTGTACAATGCGTTTTTTAAAAAGATACATTCCACGTATTCATTCAAAAAAAAAATAAATAAATTAGTTGATAATATCATCTTTATAAATTACAAGTTGGAATAAAGGCTTTATTTTCTCCTAATATAACGTCACTGTCTAAGCATTTGCTAAATCTTGGTACAAACCTTTGGATTCCATAGTCATGAAAGTTTGCCGCCTTTTTTCTAGAAGTTCTTTTAACTTTATTTTTGATTTCCTTATCTATACGGAAATTTGTGGTACAGCAAAATGTTTTCTCATACGAAGGAATAGATGACCTACCTGTTCTTAATTTAAAATCGTGCTGTAAGACTGTTAAGAAAATATCGAAACTTTTAAACAGTTCTAAAAATATGATTTAGCGTGTTTTAACTTGTAAGACACCATATGAGTCAAAATCTTGTTCGTAAAAGCCACGTATGATGGTTAATTACAGAGATAGAAGGATACAAAGAATGGTTTCAAGTCGGAAAATGTTGGTTCGTGAAATTAATAGGTCTTTCCGGTTATAAGTCTCCATGAGCACTGTTCATAAACAAAGAACAGAATCTGGTTATATCATCCATACAAAAATGGTTTGTACATTACCATTCTCAAAATTTTACATTAGTAAGAGAATACAATTGGTTCGTAATCATATAATAAATGGGTAATAATAATAATAGTGATATAAATGGGTACCTGACCTTTTCAGTAATGAGAAAAGATAAAACCTCGATGGACCTTATGGGAATACAAAATATTGGGATGATTTACGAAAAGAGTTCCGAAGCTATTTCAGTAGGCAAAGTGAAGTGAACTTGGGATTTCAATTGAATTGAGTTGCTTTTAGTTTCAACGGTCAAGTGGGTTCGGCCTTTATAGATGGTTCGATAGAACTCTGTTGTAAATATATACAAATACAAGAAAATCCCCTTACGGCATTTCAAGAAAACACAGAATGGCAAAACTGGGAATATAAGCATGAAAATTATCCCCTCCATACCTCCAGTGCTACGAAAAGTTATTTAAAATTAAAAAATGTTACTGTTCTTGAGTGACCAACGAGGATCCCAGATCTAAAGAGTGGGGCATTATGTTTCGGAAAGTATATGAGAATGGAAAGCAATTTTTTCCAGTGAATGCTTTGAAGACAGAAATTGAAAGTGTATGGTACAACTTGGAACCAAAGATATTTTAAACTTAAATTATGTCGATAGAAAAATGTGTATACGGTGCCATTCTGAAAAAAGGAAAGAGACTTTTTTTAAATACTATTCTTTGTTGAAATATCATATATTCTATAAAATTTGGGACACCTAATATTTCCATTTTGTAATGAAATTGAAAATTATTTTTTTTCCTAAATGTTTCCTTGAATGCTAGGCATATGGTTCGAATAAACATATTTGTAACAGGTGTGTTTGTATGGTCTTCTGTTTTGCTGAAACAGATGTTTTACTAGAGTCTAAAGACTTTGGAGATTGAGAGCGTAACTTATATTCTTCTGTGTTGTAGCAAATAGCCTTGCACAGAGTTATGTGGAAATATATATATATATTACACCTCTAATTTTATACATCAACTTCTCCATACATAAAAAAAATATCCTTTTATAATAAATATAATTATTTTTTGTTTCATTTCAAATTCTCAACAATATAAGATTAGATTTCCTTATTTTGCTTAGAGTTAATCAGGTAATTTTGTAAGCACAGTGTATTATTAAAAAAATACATGTAGTGTAAGCGAAGAAAAAAAATATATTCCACAAATGAAATCAATATTACTAAGCAGTTTGTTAAATATGCAAGAGCAAATCTTTATGGTTCATAAAATACATAAAGTGAATAAAGACAAAAGAATGCTAACAAGATTTTATAAAACCCTTAAATCATATTGCCAGACGCAAATATTTGAAGTCAAGCAAAATTTAATTAATCAAAAAATATCTTGAACTCGTAAAAGTTATTGTGTGAATATTTATTTTGCCCTCCCACATATTACAATTTAATTCAATTTTTACGCTTGGGACTTGGAAACTTCTTTACAGATTACATAGCTACCATAGCTCTCTCCATACAGTGGACTTAAGCAATTAGACGAGAAAAAAACACAACAGTTGAAAAAAGAACAAAATAGCAAACAAATATGCAGTTTAAGTTAGAACATTGTTTCCAGCCACCAACTATCTGTTTCTTAATTCTTAAAAAAATAATAGGCGGACATTATAAAAACTATGCGATGAAACGCAAAGAAAGAAAAACACTTCTAAAAACGCCGGCAAAGTTTGTTCAAGCCTTTCCTTTTTCAGTTACACAGTTTAAGAAAATTAAAAGACTGAGGTTATCATAGGATTGGGAGGGAGTCATAGTAGATGCAAACATGGCTAGGCCTAAAGCAAATACGACGCTGTCCAAGACCCGAGAAAAAACCAATCAAAAATTAATTAAATCAAGCAGTGTGCCCGAGCTTCATTAGACCCGAGGAGGTTAAATAAGTTGATTAAAATCTTTCGAAATACACGCAAGAAATGCGGAATAGTTCTTAATTATAGAGCTCTATTTCAGGGAAAACTAACCAGGTGCGCACAGTTTTTTCAACTTTTTTCTCCCCCTTTTTTCCGATTGTCAAAATAAAGGGCGAGAATTTTCAAGAACGGGAACAAAAACAAATTACACTTCCCCGCTTAAATGGAAACGCTGCCGTTCCCTCGATGACTGACTACAACGCAAACTGATTCTGCTGTAGCCCTGCCTGCTAAATTCTTGGTTTAGACAGACACTGCACACTTGAGTATCTTCCTTCAAGGGAAAACTGAAAACCCGTGAAATTCGACGACATACTACCGGATGTTATGAACATGAGAAGAAATTGATTGTGACTACCGATAATGTTCCGCTTGTCACAGACAATCAACTGGACGAATTCAAGGTTTTCCAGGAATCTGAGCGATTTATCAAATTTATGTTTTAAAACAAATTTGTGATTACGGAAATGAATCATTTTTATTCATAAATTTTTCATCAGATACATGATCAGTCGTTGCGAAAGGATAATTAATTCCACGAAACTAGTATGACTTATCATATTTGCATTTGTTTATTTTTCAGTTCAACAAACATATAGATAAACAGTTTATGCATTCCATTCGGAAAACTGACTTGTAAATAAATATCTATCTCGTACAAAAATATTTGCAAGGCTGGTGAATGAAGCAATGAGTCTCTAAGCAATAAAAAATCTGAAATTATTAAATAAGGTTTAGAAAATGCTTATTTTTCGAAATGTTACAAAACCTTGACATGTAGCTTAAAATTCTAAGACGCTTACATATTTATCAAAATATTCTGCTAATGCATGTGCTTTGAATAAAGTTTTTGCACCTTCTATTATACATCTACTGACTGAAACTAGGAATGAAGATTAATGATTGTTTACGATAAAAAAAATTAAGCTGAAATGCAATTTTAATATATTCAAATTTAATAATTTTTCTACTTTGGCAATTCCATTAAGAAAATAACTCCGTTTTTCTCGTTATAAAAACATTTACTATATTCTAAATAGCTCTTAAATATATGTAATCAGAAATTTCATTATACAGATAATCAAAACAACAACAAAAGATATTTAAAGAAATAAATAAAAGTAAATCATGGGGACATTAAATTTGCAGTGTTATCCGGCTGTAAAATGGGCTTGATCTTTAGTTGGCTTCGTTTTGCTTACAGAATAGCACATTTTTTATATAACCCAGGCACTCTCACCCATCACCTCTCAACTCAAACTCAAAATTTGACTGAGACGTTCGGGAATCAGGTGCAAGACAGGATTTCGCAAACTAAACAACCCAGAAAGGTCTGTGTGCGCTGACGAGCTTTCCTACACGATGCTATTGAATAGGTGCAGGTAAATTTTGCCTTCTGCAGATGCCTTTTTTTATTAGTATTATTTTATGAAAAGCGCCGCTCATGTTGACACACTCGCATCAGCTTTCCCTAGACAGCAAGGGGGTGGGTGAAAGCTGGCGTATTCAGGATTCACTACTCGTCCGGTTGGATTCATTTATTGATAGAGAAGATCCTTTTCCTTCACCCCCACATGGCATACACAGTACACGGGAAAAGCACCAGCACATGTAAGGGATCCTCAAGAAAAGGGGTCGCGACAGGAGTTTTTGCGTCCGTTTTACTTTTTGTAATGGCCAAACAAGATCCCACTCTTCAAATGGTGAGTTCGGAAGAAATATGCAGGTAAATAAGGGTACAGTGAAATACATTTCGGATGTAGAAGAGGCGAAGCTTAAGGTTACTCGATATCCGAAGACTTTCTTACATTTTCCTCTTAGGTTCCAGTTACTTTTAAGAATAAATTGGAGCAAATAAAATATCGGACGTATGTCCAGATGAATAAACCAAATGCATACAGAACTTAGTATGGAATAGAGCGTGAAGGAAACACATTTTTTTTAACATGAGATTTATTCTATTTATAGCGTTTATTCTATTTATTTATTATGTAATCATAAACAATGTCTACCTCTTCCTCCCCCTAAGAAATTAGCAAAATTCAAAATAAAAAGTATTGAAACGAAAAATTTGATTGAAACGCAAGTGAACGGTCGCATAACATAATAATATATATCTTGCGATAGTATATTTTTTTAATTGACAGCTATTTTTTGTTTGTAGACGACAGAATTCTGTGCTACTGTACTCTGCAATTATTATCCCATCAAAAAGGTTATTAGAAATAATAATTATTAAACTGATAACAATTCTACTTGAATGAAAATAGAAAGCTCAAATGATTTTATAAGACAAACAGCATGTTAGTAGCAACTTAAAATGTATATTTAAGCTTCACACTTCAGGCATTACTTTTAAGCGAATGAAGTCCAAAACAAAGCAAAGTGCCGACGCTTGATTCCTAATATTTGTGTTCAGAAATTACTTTCCTGCCATTATATATTTTCTTTTTTTCTTTCAAATAAAACAAGCTGTTGGAAATAAACCCTTTCAATGGAAGTTTTAAGTTGAGAAATACTTTTATTATCCGATTATTTTTCATTGACGCATTAGATGCCGAACATCCACCTTAGCACTGTGGAATGCCAAATGAGCAGTTGTACATTCATTTTGTCTTTCTCAAACAGCCAAGCCCTGTGTTTTGGGTTCGAAACGACCGCTCTGGGAGCAGACCTGGAAATAGGATTATTATCCCTATCTCTATAATTATGTCGAGGTTAGAGTGGCCAAATGCAGTTTAATGAGAGATGAGATGCGACGAGAACCTGACGCTTGCTCATCATCCGGAACAGTGAAAAGAAATTCGTGTATCGCTTTTCAGAAGCGATATCATTTCATGCATCAGAGAAAAAGTCCTGTCATCGACTTTCCCAACCTCCACGCAATCAGACACTAAGATTGCCACTGAGTTAGCGAATATTTGCCGCCTTTTCTCAATCGGGATTAAATGACTCGAATGTCGTGACGGCGCACTGGGTGAGAGAAATCGCTTTCGATTATTGTTTTAACTCGATTTCAAAGAGCTAATTAACAGAAAAACGCTGAAAATAATACTGATAATAAAACATGGGGAAAAGGATTGAATTAGATATGAGATGGTTTAAACTCTGCTGAATTGGGGGAAAAGTCTGCATGCTCTGTAGTCTGAATTGGAACACTATATAAATATAGCCAACGAACAAAAATTACACATTTCGGAAACATGCCGTTCAAGGTTCGATAATTATGATTAGGCTAAGTAGAAAAAAAAAATACTTATTTTGAAAGGTTAGTTTAGAAAAATATGACGATATATATTTACAGGTCATTCTAGAACAACAGAAAATTGTAGCAAATAATCTAGCAAGTTAAAAATGCTATGTTACTTTTGGGTCGTAAATGAGATTAGAGGTTGAAATGGGGTAGTGAGAGAAAACACATGCTGAGTCTTAAAGTGATTTTTATAAAAAAACTAAAATTATCATATTTTAAATAAAGTTTGGAGGTTTCAAGCAATTAAAATTTCATTTTTACACTTCAAAATATATTTCCTAAAATAAAGGCACAGAAGTCTTTGTGGAAAAATAAATTTTTTATGATCTAAGCCAGTTTTTTTTTTTTTTTTCCCTTTACAAAATCAAAAACAATATTGTTTTCGTAATTTTTTTTTTAGAATTTGACTGATACAAGAAATTTGTATAAATAAATATTTAATAAAAAGGGGTTTTTATTTTCTAAGTTTCTTTTTTAACCATGCAAATTTCTACATGTAGGTATTACCAAAGAAAAAGTAATATTTGCTATGCGAAAACAAAAGGTTTTAGCGTCTAAGACAGTACTCACAATTTTTGTTAAATTCGCAAATTGTTTTGGGAAAAAAAAAAAAAAAAAAGTAATAAATTAAAAAAAACGCGCGCGCGCGTTCCTTCCCCCACCCCCAAATTTCTTTTAAAAGTTTTTTCTTTTTTCCCTCCTTTTTGAATCTGCCTAAAGCTTGTTATTTCCCCAACCCTTTTAATTTTTGCAAAAATTGCAGATATTATAAATTTTGTTTTTCTCTCTAAAGTATTTTTAAAAGAAAAATAAATTTGTAAAAAGGTTGTTACAAAGAGATAGACAATGCCACCCTCATCACTTGGCTCCGAATTACGAGGTCCTTCATCTACAGTCCTCTTATTGCTTCTCATTCTGACATTAATAGGCTATCAACATCAATCAATCAAATATATTGATGTTGTTGGAGAATGACATGCAAATCCTATCATATAATAGGAAATCCATAAGAAAATGAATTTTTAAAGAATAAAAATTATTTATAAGCATGCAATATAATTTTTTTAAAAAAAGTACTTAATGTAGATGAACTTAGAAATATTTTTCTAAATCAGAGCTCAGATTTAAATATTTGAAAAGAGTTAATTTCTATGCATAATTTACCTACATATTCTATTCATTGTTTATTTAAAATTCAAAAAATTAGAGAAAGTCCGTTTTGAAAATAGCGATTTTTTTCGCAAATCTATCGAATATTTCTGTAGAATGTTACAAGTCATGTTCATTTCAAAATTGGTTTTTAAAAGGAAGTAAAAATTTGCTTAAATGAAAACTTAAGAAAAAGACAGGGTTCCATTCAAAGGCAAAAAGAATAGCAATTTTATACCTAATAACTTAAATTCAAAATCAAAATTAAATGAATAAATCAGGTGAAAGTTAACCCTTGCATAAAAGATCATGGTAAGTTATTTATAAAATTTAAAAAGAAACAAAGTAAATTTAAAAGAGAAGAATGGAAATATTGAAAGATAATTATATACCCAGTGCTAAAAATTGTAAAGAAAATCGCACAACACAATTATCTAATTGCTATCTCTGTTATCGTATATACGAAATAATTTCTATTTAAGGTTGAGATAAAAACAATTTTTCCCCATTTAAAACAATTTCATTCAACTCACATTTTTATTGGGTTCAACTTCTGCATTCTAACCGAAAATTTTTTTGAGAATAAAAAAAGAGTTCAGGGTGAGTGTTCATTAATGACGCACTATACAGCAACATGAAGATTATTGGACGTAATTTTGAACCATGGTCAGATGACGAGGAGGAGATCTGAGCTGACACCCCTCTTCCACACCACGAAAGATTTAACGTGGATCAACCGCTCTACAACCTCTCCACACCCACTCTTCAGTGGGCCTAGTGAGGCTCGAACTCATGACACGCCAGCCACGAGTCCATGAACATAACCACTAGGCTACTATTGCCCCAAAAAGAGCTTGGAATTCTTTCTGATAGCTGCAAATGCAAGATATGGAAATGTAGAAGCTTCACAAACATTCTAAAACATTTCTTAGTTAAATGTCAAAAAATCAAGGTCTCTTCATGATATAACACTAGTAAGAATTATTTTGCATGTTCCAACTTCCCCATGCAGTGAATTTTTATAAGAAACAACAACAACAAAAAATGCTCTTAAAGAACGCCGAAAATTAAAATAGAGTACATAAATACAGAGAATATGGTGGAATTATATAAATTATGGGGTACGGAATATAACAAAGATTTTTATACACCTACAAACGAAAATGATTCTATCTGCATTTCCTCTAGTTTTCATCTCAGATTATTTTTCATTACAATTATTTCCTCTTTACAATTATCTTTCAGTATCAAGTACCGAACTCTCTGTATACATAAGATACACATAGAGAGTTTTATAAAGGTAATGCCTTAAGTTTTTTCAAGATAGAAATAAAAAACTATGCGTAAACGGCGCCACTATTTAAATAATGGTCAACTAAAGCGCCAGTTACATTGAAATTGTTTTGCATGAAAATTCTATTGTTTCCCCCCTCCCTTCTTTTTAATATATACATATATATATATATCAATTTCGATAGCTAAAGTTCAACACAGTTTCCACGCAACAGCAAAATCACAATATTACAGACTAGCAATTTTTTTTCTTTTTTAAGCATTTTTTACTTGAGTATAAGTTGCATGGTTATGATTATGGTCGAAAATTCAAACTACTAACCTAGCATTTTAACCGAGAAACTCCCGCTCCCCTTACAGCAGATATCCCAATCTAGTCTAGACGTAACTGAAATAACCGTCATAAACACCTTATTTATCTTTAAAAATATGAATACACAGCTTTCCAATGATTATTTCTAAAAAACTGATCACTGATGCGAGCGTGGAACACCTTCAATCGAAAGAGAAAAGAGGGATGAAGATGTAAGTTGACTCAAAGACTAAACAATACTGATTGCTAGTTGTTTAATGTCTTTTTTTATAACAAAATTTTTTATTTGAGGCAGCGGAAACCTTCTACCGGCGATTGTTTGGTTTTTGGTTCCGTTGGTAATTTTTTTCTATACTCAGAATCTTTGATACATTACAATTTATGACATTTCCGATCTAAGTAAAAACAAACGCCAAGGACGTTTCAAAAAAGTTTACTGAAAGTCCCCCCTCCCCCTATTCATCATTTTTTGCTTAACTTAAAAAGTAAATTAACTTTATAGTTTTCATCTGTTTAGATTTCTAGGAAATGATATTTTCTTAAAATGAGCTCCTATAATTTTGCAAAATGTGAAGTATTCTAAGTATAACATTTTCATGTGTGTGAAATTACACCCTAACCGAAAACGGGTTGAAGGTTTTTTTTAAACTGTTTTGTTTTTATCCGTAAAATTTTGTTTTTTTTATTAACAGGGGGGTTTTTTTCTTTCTTTTTTTGTGTATGTGTGTGTCAAATGCGTTGCTCAATGTAGCTCTCTTCGATACTTTTAAACATTTCACAAAATATCACGAAATACAGAACACCAAGTTGGTGACGTACATCAGTGGTGCACACACGGGGGGGGGGGGGGGGGCC